>RSEH01000080.1:0-166847 GCA_006503475.1 Stentor roeselii | reverse complement strand
TCTCAGACAGTGATACCATTATAAAAGAAAAGTAAAAATTGGCCTTTTATACTTAAGTCACACTGGAATTTTTACTGGCAATTACAAAATATGCCTGGGAATAACATGGAAAATTTTTTAGATATTATTTGGAATCAATCGAAAGAGAAGCATGGGAATCGTTTTAGAGTCTGAGCCTGCCAAATAAAATCTTGAATAATACGTAAAGTCAGCTCTAACTATAATCCACAAAATCAAATCTGCCAAAAATCCAAATTCTTCAAAAACTCTCCATCAGCACCAAAAGTCCCTAATCCTCAACAAGATAATCCACCCCTTCATCCATTCTCTCTAAAATCTTCCATCCTTATCCTAGTTAAGGTAAAATTAATTTCCCAGCCCTAATATTTTTGAAGTAAACCAAAGAAAAATCAATCAAAACAATCGAGTGCAGAAGGTCAGCAGCAATAAGCATAAAAAATAGTTCATTAGTAATGAACATCATAATCCAAAACAAAAGCCTGAAGAACCTGGCGATGCCCAAACAAAGGACATACCTTCCAGTCATGACTTCGATTTCCTTCGCTTTTCGCATTACGAGCAGCTGAGGAATGAGTCCTGCTGATTCAGTGAACATGGTGAAGCTGACAAGCATCTGTCCTGACAAGTAATACTCGTTTTTCGACCCTGGATGGAAACAAAAGGCCAAAAAACAACAGGCTGGGATCAGGACCTGCCAGCGGGTGTAGTTGTGAGGCTTGTGGATTGAAGTGTATCGGTAGATGTAGCAGAGGTAAAGACTCCCCAGCAGAAGAATTACGTTTAGGTATAGCTCCACGTAGTGAAGTGGAAGGTGCTTCAGCCGAGTGTTGCTCTGCCAGAATACTCTTGAGAGACTTCCTAGCAAAAATATTAACTGCGTGTCCCAACAAAGACCGAAGATCGATCTTTGCTTCAGAATCTTGAAAATTAGCAAGGAGGTAGCGATTAATTGGAAAAAGTATCCGAGCATAAAGAACCAGAGTCCTATTTCCATATCTTTATATGTTGGGATTATGTTTTGAGTATTTAAAGGATAGTTTCTTTGAGTTTTAGTGTATTATTAGCTTCAATAACTAATAATAGTTTATTACGAGTTAAATATTATTAAATAACTTTAGAGATATCTTAATTCTTGTTACATATTCGAACTTTATTTCATTATTACTGAACTTCTTGAAACCATCTAAAATTATCAATATTTACTCAATATTTCTTATCCCTGGGTATGCTTTACACTAATTACTCAAATTTCTAGCTTTTTTCACAACACTAAGCTCCAAGAAAATGACACAAGAAGTAATCATCTCAAATCCAATACTGATTCCCATAACAGGAATCAATATTTCTTCAATGGCCGCATCCCACTCAATAATATAATAAGCGATAATAAGTACGCCCTTATAAACAGCATTAAGCAAAAGAACTCCCGAATAAATCTTCAAATATTCCTTGACTCCCGTTTTTTTCACTCCATAAAACCCAACAAAACTCATGACAAACGTCAAGTTTCCCGAGGTCAACAAAGAGTTAGCGAACCATCTTTGTTCAGTTGATTCCCTCGAAATCGAGATGATTCCTGCAAGAAAAATAATTAAAATCGCTAAAAGTGCAGAAAGCAGTGAAGAACTGAAAGAAACCCATTTGAGGATTCTCATACTTCGATGACTTAAGTTGAAAACTAGGATTTTGTAGCTTTTTTTTAAACTACTGGAGACGTAATCAAGGAAATCCTGAAGGTTCTGCTTTTTGGTGTAGTCTAAGGTCAGATTTCCTATTTTTTCTCCCTGGGCGAAAACTGATCGTTGGACCATCACGTCTTGACTTCCTGGTTGGAGCACTTTCACCATAAATTTATTGACAAAGACTTCACTTGTTTTTCTTTTTATTGTTTGGATTGAGTCTTCGTTTAGGTAAAGAAATATCACGGCTTTTGTCTTTGGAGAGATGTCTCGAGTTAGTTTTAGCTTGTAGGAAAGGGCTTCTTCTCCTGAGTGATGTAAAAAATCTGCTACCATTCTCACGTCATCTCCCCAAACGAGAATTTCTTCGAGACCAGCCATTTGTTAATTATTTAGATATTGTCCAATGTTTCTCGAAGTTCTTCAATAAAATTTCAAGTTCGATGTGAATTACCCCGCTTGAAACCGTTTTCATTTTTTTCCTCAACTCAAGGTTTTTATTCAGAGCATCTTCATTCGTAAGTTTAGGAGGACCTCCAACAAAGAAGCTCATAGCTTCATCTCTCCAATTTCCAATAGGTCTCCAGGTAGGACATTCAAGATGAAAAAACCCAGAAATAAGTGGAAGGTTGCAAATGCCATAAGAAAACAAATCAATTCTTCCAAGATCATCAAGGCGCCAAACCCTGATAAGAAACTTCGGCGATCCAAAGATGGAGTCAGTAGCAAAATGCAGGTCAATCGGATGGCAAAAGAAATAAACGCCATCAGTCCCCGGGTAGCTTGTATGAGTTTGCATGGGTCCTTCGCTGCGATGAGGTAGTTCTTCCCAGTTTTCTCCATATTCCAGTTGAATTTCGCAGTGAAGTCCGATATCAGAGTCGAACCCAGTGCCTTCCACGACCTGTCCAATATAATGCACTTCAGTTTTATAGTCGCCTGGGAGTTTGTCCACTTCTTGAATCATTATAAATGGGGTGTGGAGCGAGTTCAAAGGCAATCAACGATGTGGTGCTGAACACGAGAGAACAAGGAAAGCCTAATCTCATTCAAAAGCCCAGTCCAACTGCGAATAACTCCCGGCCTGCAACGGACAAGGCGAGTGATTCAGTCTCAGTTCACTACCGTTTAGGCAACTTGATCGGCGAAGGCGCTTACGGCAAGGTCTACGAGTGCCTCAACGTCGAAACTGGCGAAATCCTGGCAGTTAAGCACGTTGAACTATCAGGCGACTCCAAGAAGATCGTCCATGAAGTGACGAGTTTGAAAAAAGAAATCAGCTTGTTAATGAACCTGAAGCATCGGAACGTCGTCAGGTATGTCACGACTCAGGTCAGCGACGACCTCAGGTCGGTGGACATCATCATGGAGTACGTCCCAGGGGGCTCAGTGCGTTCTTTACTCAATAAATTCGAGAAGTTCCATGAAAAAACCTGTCAGAAGTACTTGCTTCAAGTGCTTCAAGGCCTTTTTTACCTGCACTCGAAAGGCATCATGCATCGAGATATCAAATGTGCGAATTTATTGGTCGACAATGAAGGAACTGTCAAACTTTCTGACTTCGGCGCGAGCAAGTACAGTGAAGACAGCTTTGAACTCAACAGGTCACTCAAGGGCTCCCCTTATTGGATCGCTCCGGAAGTTGCATTGAGGACTGGACACTCCTACTCTGCTGATATCTGGTCTGTTGGATGTGTTGCTATTGAAATGCTCACTGGAAACCCGCCTTGGTCTAACTTGTCAAAAAGTGCGAAAGAAGTACTTCAAATTGTAGCAAATGCAAAAAATCCTCCGGCATTTCCTACTGGACTTTCTCGACCTTGTAATGAGTTTTTACAAGCTTGTCTTAAAGTTGACCCTCGACAACGCGCTAGTCTTTCGCAATTGATGACCTGTGAGTTTATTTGTGGAAATATTGAGTATGTCCCTGTCAATGAACTTCAGTTTGTGGAACCTTCGGAGATTGTTTATAATATTGAAGATATTCCGATGACTAAGTATTAAGTGTAATGATTGTGATTTAAATTTGGTTTTTAGTTAAATGATTTGGTCTAGCTTAGGAAGTAAAACAGGTAAAAACAACTGGATAAACAAAAGATCTTCCCAGGGATGACTAAAACTTCAGAAATCAACCTGGACTGAAACCAACTCCCTACCAATACAGCTGAAATACTAAAAAAGAAAACACATCCAAGAGCAACCAACAAGTCCCAATCCTCCGTCTTGCAAATGAAAATTCCAAACTGAAACAAAATGACACAAGCACAACAAAAAGTCCAACAAAATTCACTTTCCGGTGCCTTTTTCAACTTACTTCTCCAGAGCCAGCTAGTGGCTAAGTAAAAACCAGCAACAACTACAAAAGGCAAAGCAGAGACCCCAGCAACAACAGCCTTAACCTGAGCATCAGGGCGAATAAACATCGCAACTCCCCCAGCCCTTTGAGAAATACGTCTCAAAAAGCGATAACTCGCCAAAAAAAGCAAAAAAATCGCGAATCCATAACTAGCCGATCTAATCATATAAAGAAATCCAGAATCAAATATGGAGATCGTTAAAATAATCTAAAATGATGACAGAAAAAACCGTTCTAAACAAATTCAAACTAATCAAAAAACTAGGCAGTGGCTCCTTCGGCGAGATCTACCTCGGCGCGAATTCAGAAAACAACGATCATCACGCCGTTAAACTCGAAAAAGCAGAGTCAAAATTTCCACAGTTGGAAATGGAATACCGAGTCTACCGACATCTAGCTTCCGGCTCGGGTATTCCAAAAGTCTTCACATACGGGAAAGACCCGGATCATAATGTTTTAGTCATGGAACTGCTCGGCCCTTCTTTAGAGTCGTTGTTTCAGTACTGCAAGCAGAGGTTTTCATTGAAAACTGTCTTGATGCTGGCGGATCAGATGCTAAGTCGCATCGAGTACGTTCATAGCAAGTACCTCCTGCACCGTGACATCAAACCTGATAATTTTCTTATCGGATATGGAAAAAAATCAGCACAGGTCTTTATTATTGACTTTGGACTTACTAAGAAATACGTCGAGTCAGCGACTGGCATGCATATTCCTTATCGAGAAGGGAAAAGTCTCACGGGGACTGCCAGGTATGCCTCTGTCAACACTCATCTGGGAGTCGAACAAAGCAGAAGGGATGACTTGGAAGGACTTGGATATGTTTTGATGTACTTTTTAAGAGGCAGTCTCCCGTGGCAAGGGCTCAATGGAGTCACTAAGAAAGAGAAGTATCAGAATATCTTGGAGAAGAAAGTAGAAACTAGTGTTGAGGACCTTTGCAAAATGTTTCCTCCTGAATTCACTGTTTATTTAAATTATTGCAGGTCGATTCGGTTTGAGGATAAACCGGATTATCCTTATTTGAAAAGAATCTTTAAGGAACTATTTTTCAAGATGGGATTTCAGATGGACTTCGTTTATGACTGGAATTTAAATAAAATTAAAAGGTCTGAAGGGTCGAACAGTTCTGTGAGAAGAGCTGCTGTTAAGAGAAATAAGTAATCGATTACTAATAGTGATGGAATAGGTTTAATTTTGGAATTTAGGAAATTTAAATTATTGAAGTTATGAAGTGGTCTTTTGGTTTTCTAGAATTTAGTTGCAGTATGAGAGGATTCAGCTGCAGATCTGTAAATCCATTTAAAGACTTTTATCTCAACTGAAGTTTTGATGGAATCATTTTTGAGTCATGAAATTTGGTACTTTTCTATTCTCTGAGTCATTCAATTGATTTTAATTAAAATAAATTTTCAAGTTTTGTTCGTCTGAAATCCAGAGTCAATAATTTCTTTAATTTATCTATTTAAACTTATTATTAGTATCAAAAATACTTTAGTCTTGAGATTCTCAATAATCTATCTTATATCATAAAAGCCATCGAAAATAATCCTAACTTAGAATGAAAAACTCACCATATCCAAGCCCATCTCTTCAGGTGTCTCTCTCTCAGAAAACTATAGACCTATCATCAATCTCTAAAAAAATTCTTGAATTGAAGCAGAGTATCTGGGAAGCAGAAGCAAAAAAGCAATTCCTCCGTCAAAAGTTAGAAGAAAATAAATCTCCTTGGGACTCAGCCGTGTTTTTTTCAGAGCTCAAGGCGAAGTTGAAGCAATGCAAAGGCAGCTGCATAGAGAAAGTTTTGGGAAATTTGATCCGATCTTACGAGCAGTACCAAAAAACATCTCAAAGTTTGAACTCGATTAATTCAGAAAAGACAGATCTGCTAAAGACCTACAAAGAAATCACTGAAAGTCTTAGTCTTGAGAGCAACTTGAAGTCAAAACTGATGGAAATCCAGGAAACCCTTTATTCAAGAGAAAAAACTACTGAAACCCTTAAAAATCGCTTGGAAACACTCAGATCTGACTTAAAACAACTTAAAATTGCTTTGGACAACGGGCAGGTCAAGAAATTGATTCAAGAAAAACATGAAATAGAAGAAGACTTGGTGAAATGCATTGAAGACCAAGGCATTCTTTCAATAGAAATAGAAAAAATCTCTCAACTGATAGAAACTGAAAAAAATGTAAGTCATGTCACTCCAGACGCCGCGAATAAGGTCTTGAAACTGAAAATTAAAGAAACTGAAAACCTTTTGGCTGAAACTGTGCAAAAAACCAGAACCCGTGAAAAAATCAAAGAAAAACTCAAACTTTCCATTTCAAAAAAACTTTCAAACCTCGCAGAAACCACAGGAAAATCCTTCCAAAGTCCAGGAAAGTCTCAAATTTCTACAAAAAAGTCCCTACAAGTCGAAAAGCCAGTTCTTTTCAAGCCAATAACCTCGAAAACCCTTCCAGTTTCCTCAAAGTCCTCAATTTCAACTCCAGTTTTCAAGTTAAACGAGAAGAATTCATTGAAATCCCTGCTGAACCCTCCATCATTCAAGACTCGTGGAGTAACAGGAAGTGATTCTCAAAGTTTCGCTTCAAAGATCGTTCAAATGAACCGAGGGTCTTTCTTTAACTAATAAATGGAAGCGGTAGACAGATACACAACTTTTTCATCTCTGCCCGAGCCTTCAAAAGACATCAAAACGACTGTCGAGTCCCTTTTTTCAAGTGACTGGTCACTGAACTTCGAGGCAATCACTGAGCTGAGGTCTTTTTTGAAGTTTAAATGGGAAGAATTTTCGAATTATTTCACTTACCTCAGACCTCGCATCATGCAACTCGCATTTTCAATTCGATCAACTCTGGCGAAGAACTCGCTGATGTTTCTTTCTGAGCTTTTTAGTTGTTCTAGGCCTGGAATGGTCCCCACTGATATTTTAGACTTGCTTCTTAGTAAGTCCGCTTCTGAAAAGTCTTTTTTGAAATCAGAAATTTTGACCGCCATTCAGAATATTTGTGAAAATTTTACTGGTTTCGAGGTTTTTTTAATTGTTTTAAGTCATTGTTCGAGTAAGTCTCTTGGAATTTGCAAGGTTGCTTTAGGGTTTTTAGAGAAACTTGTGGGTAGAATGGACTTTCATCAGAAATTTGAAGCGATGGTTTTGATTATTGAGGATGGTAAAAGACAAGAACTTCAAGCATTAGCCAAGAAATTTTTAATTGAAGTTGAAGGCGATTCTGAACTTTTTAGAATGAAATTCGAAAATTTACCTGAAAAAAGCAAGAAAAAGGTCCTTTCTTTAACGGCTTCTAAGTCAACTAAAAAGGAGTCTCTGAAAGAAATGCTTAAACAGCGACAAGGTCCAAACAAAGAAAACTTTGAAATAATGCTTAATCAATAATCCTTCTTCCAAGTGAGTAGTTCTGAAAAACAACAGCGACTTGCAAGTCTTCCAGTGTCTGAGGCAAGTACTCAGCAGAGACCCTGATAAACTTTCTGATATCATCAGGTGTTGCAAATAATTCTGAAAATTCATCAGCAAGTTGTTGAATCATTTCCAAATTCTCCCCATTTCCATAAACACTTTTCATCTTCGAAAACATTGCAAGTCTTGCCCTCTGCATCTGATGTTCATGTTTTTCCTTGATACTAGTGAGATTCATAGTAATCGCCGGAAGTTCCATATCTAAAAAGTTCTCAGGCAGCATTTTTCTCTTAAAAATAGTTTCCAGTTCTTCCCTATCATAATTTTGACTTAAAGTAACAGCCATATTCGCAACTTTTTCCAGGTCTTCCTGAGGATATTTCGACTTAAGTTTTAAAGTAAGTTCAGAAAGTTCTTCTCTTTTCGCTAAATCTTCAACAATTTCCTGAATTTTCAATTTGATTTTTTCAGGGTCAGCATATTGTATCTTCTCAGGAAATATCCTGTTGATATTATGCACCAGCATCTTCAACACCGGGGTATCAACATCCTTTAAACATTTAAAGATATTCAACGTCAAGTCCATCACTTGTCTCGGGTCGTCAACAGGGTAAATATTTTCCCTCAGTCTTCGAAAGACTTCTTCTTTGTACCTCTTGCGATCGACTTTTCTTTGAAGGTACTTCCAAAGCGCGGTGATTCCTTGACTGTAACAAAATGACAGCTTTTCACTTAAGGGACAGTTTTCAAGCCGGATCTCGTTCAACTTGTGGATACTCGCCAGTTCACGCGGAAGGACTGAGACTAAAGTACTGCTCAGGTCAAGAGATTCCAAAGCGGAACATTTGCTTAAGTCACTTGGAACTGAGCGGATCGGGTTCTGATTCGCCCAGAATTGTTTAAGCTTTGTTAGAGAAGAGATGGAAGAAGGGATCTGGTCCACGTTGTTGTTTGAAATGTCCAGTCGCGTCAGAGTCACGATTGTAAAAACTTTCTCTGGGATGCGGAAAAGGTTTAAAGAGGACAGGACCAGGTTTGAAGACTTTTGGGCTAACTGAAGTTTGGTAGTTATTTGTTTTTCAGACATTACAAGGAATCTTTAGTTTCATTATTAATCAATTTAAATTGATGAAAAGGCAAAACAGCGAACAGTTCTATCGCATGAGGAACAACTTCAAGTCATCTAAACCTAAAGCAAGTGATCTTCAGTCTTACCTCTCAGTCACTGACCTTAAAGCTGAAGTTTTAGATGAGCCTAAATCAAAAGTTTATAACAAATGGAACAGTCCTCTGCCCATCAAAACCCTTTTACCCTTCAGTCTAAAAAAAGACCAGGAAAACCTTCGCAGGTCTAACGAAAGTCACCATGAAGTCACAAAATCTACTTATAAGGTAAAAATCTCTGAAAAACTCAGGAAAAGGACTGGAAATCTCTTAGAAATCCGCCTGTTGTCCACCTGTGGCGAGTCAGAAACTGCAGGACTTCACCAAATCGAGTTTTTCGACGAAAACAGCCGACAGATCCAAATCCCAGAAAGTTCCTCATCAGTGAAACATGCTGAATCCTTCTCTGAAGTCTCTTCGCTCTTCAAAAAACCTTCTTTAAAGACAGAAACAAGTTGGCAAGCGCGATTTCTCCCTTCAAAGCCGATTTGTCTCAGAGTCCTTTTCCCTTTAAACCAAAACGTTTGTGGTATTCGGATCTGGAACCTGCCAAAAGCTTCAGATTTTTCAAATTCAGTCAAAAACGCTGAAATTCTACTTAACCGAGAAAAGGTCTGGAAAGGTGAACTTAAAAGAGGCGAGTCTTCAACTGAAATCGCGCTTTTGGCAGGGTTTAAATTCAATGACTGGACACAGAAAATCATTCAAACCTTGAGCAGCTCAGTGAGAGTCGTCAACAAACCCCAAGGCTCGCCGAACCCGCTCAATGGTTTCTTCCGAAAGTACAGCAAATCAAGTTTAAAGCTGGAACCTGAACTTTCTCTCAAGTCTCGACCCTTGGCCCTTGAAGACTTGGCTGATAGCTGCAGAGAGACCCATTCAGAAAAAAATTCTAAAGTCAAACAAAAAAGTGACCAAAAGACTCAAGAATATCAAAATTCTAAGAAAAGTCTAAATTTTGAAGAAAATTTGAAAAATTCACAACTTCAAGAAACTTCAAAGGACCAGACAATAAAAGAGCTAAAAAATTCTGAAAATTCTAAAAATTCTGAAAATTCTGAAAATTCTAAAAATTCTGAAAATTCTAAAATTTCTTTAAAGGCTCGCATTGTGACTTTAGAGCTTCTTTCAAACTGGGGCGATTCTCAATATATCGGAATCTTCGGTGTGGAGATGTGGGACGAGGAAGGTGAAGCGATAATAATTTCAAGCTCTTCACAAGTGACAGGTCAACCAATAGGCCTAAGCGTGGCCCCTGAGTACGCCGACGACATCCGGACCTGTGAGAAGATCGTAGACGGAAACTACTGGACCTGCGACGATTCCCACAGTTGGCTCGCTCCTTACTCGCCCTCAAAGCCCTGCCAGGTCTCAATAGACCTTCTTGAGCCTCGTTCAGTTTCCTGTTTGCGAATTTGGAATTACAACAAGTCTCGCACTCATTCTTCACGAGGAGTCAGAACTCTTCGCATCTGGCTCGACGATTCGCGGGTGTTCGAAGGCGAAATCGCCAAAGCTCCAGGAACTTTAAAGACTGCTGAACAGTTCTGTGAGTATATCGTTTTAACTAGCAATTTAGAAACACTTGAAAAAATCTGTAGAAAGGACTGGGTCGATTCTTTTAAAGCTGAAGACACTGAATTCGAGGTGCCTCTTGTTGAAAGGCCTGGAACTGCCTCGAAATTTGAAGACCTGTCGCGACCTTGCACTTCTGTTCTTAAGTCTCCTAAGAAAAGAAGAGAAAAGGGCAGGGTGCTAGGAAAAGTCATTAAAATTATTATTTTGGATACCTGGGGTGATGCGTTTTACGCTGGACTCACAGGAATCGCTGTGAATGGAATGGAAGGGCCGGTTAAGTTGACTGTGAAGGAACTGAAGGCCCAACCTGAAAGTATTAACTGTATTCAAGGGTACTCCTCGGACCCGAGGACTTTAGACAAGTTGTTAAACGACGTGAATCAAACAACTGACGACGTTAACATGTGGCTTATTCCTTTTTCTCGACATAGTGAGTCTTTTCTAGAAATCACTTTGCCTGAAAAGCAAGAAATCAGAAGTTTAAAATTCTGGAATTATAACAAGTCACCTGAAGATACTTTCAGGGGAATCAGACTTGTTCGAGTCTTGGTTGATGGACAGGTCTTGATCCCTGAGCTCGCTCTTCGGAAAGCGCCAGGGCACGCTTTAGTCGACTTCAGCCAAGAAGTGAATCTTCCGTCATCTGGGCTGAAAAAAGTGTTTCATTCAGAGACTGTCTCAAGTCCTTCTCCTTACCCGACCCCTGCAAGTCCTCAAGGGTTTTCAGTGACATTGAAACTCTTCTCCACCTGGGGCGACCCTCATTACATCGGACTTAATGGAGTGAATTTTTATGATCATGAAGGAAAAATCATTCAAGGATGCAGAGTTTTGGCCTTTCCAAGTCTTCAGTCTCTTGAAGCTCAAGACCCGAGAGTGGCTCAGAACTTGGTCGATGGAGACAACGACTCTGCTAGTGACCTGCATTCTTGGCTTGCTCCTTTTATTGATACTACTTTAATCGGGTTTGCTAATAAAGCACCTAATGTTTTGCAGTTCTTTTTTGATAATTGTGAAATTTTTGGAGCTATTCAGATTTGGAACTATCGCAAAAACCCTGAAAGAGGTGTCAGGATGATGGATGTACTTGTTGATGATGCCTTGGTTTTTAAAGGAGCTGTTAGGTCTTTTGATGGAGATGTTGATTGGAGCTCTTGGGTCGTTTTTAATCAAGTCGCTGGATTTGAAGGAAGGAAGTTTTTGTTTGATGAACCTATTGAAGTTATTATGTTTAATGAAAAAAGGAATTTGAATGGGTTTGAAAGGAGAAAAGGATTCTCTGCTAGGCCGAAGACAGGTATTTAATTAGTAATATGAGAATTGGATAGATTTTTAAATGTTTTTAACAGGAATAATAAGTGAACTTTAAGAATTATTAATAATTAGAACTTTAATGTCTTGATTCATCAGGTAATAATTTTAAACTATGAAAAATTTTATCACAATTTTCCCTTATGATAAAAACTTGCCTGCTAAACCGAGAATTAATAGTCCAGAAGTCAAATCAAGCCGAATTGCAGATAGAAAATTTGAGTTTGATATACAAAGATTAAAAATTAGGATGAATAGCGAGCGAAAGTCCTTGGTCAATTCTCCAAGGTCATTTACTAACTCACTTGAAGATCTTATAAGCAAAGCAAGTGAAGTTCGAACAAATAACTTGCGTGAGTTCATTCCTATAGCGAGAAAAGACTTGTCATCAAAGCTAAAAGAGTTGAAAAAACTCACAAAGCTGGACATTGACGAATATCGTGAACTTCAAGCGCAAAGACTGCGTGCTCGCAGGTTCATAAAGGCAGACGAGCGTGAGATACGACAACTGATCAAGCAAGACACATTAAAGCATAACTTTATAATTAAGTAGTCACTTCTTATTCCACCCCTTCGGTGCAGTATTAGGACGAATAATAGTGCGATAATCAGTAATACTAGGCGAGCTAAACACATGTGACAAGCCATGAGTATTTCCAGTAGTAGGCCGATGCTTTCTCTGCATATTCTTCGGAAAAATCAGCTCCTGCAACATCCTGACAACTTCCTCACGACAAACAATTAACTCAACAACCTTTCTCTTATCACTCGACGTAAAGTCCTTTAAACCCGGTTCATCATCCGCCTTATACAAACTTTTCGAACTAGCAGAAGCAGAAAGTTTAGCAAAAGGAATCTGCTGATTTTTTCTCTTTTTAATCTCTTTTTTCACTTCTTCAATGCAATCCAAGAAAAAGTCCTCAAGTTCTCCTTTCTCTAAAAAATAATTAGCATGAACAGCATTTTGAAACTTAATCGATTTTTTCTGTACATCGATTTGGTTCTGCAGATGACGAATGGTATTCGTGACTTTTTCATGTCTTTCCGCAGTTTCAGGTCGAGAGTCAAGGAGTTTTAAAGGTTCATCATTTTTAATCCAGGTTTTTTCAGCTGAAAAGTTGAGTTCTTTTTGTGATTCAAGGCCTTCGATCAGTTTCAAGTTTTGTCTTTTTGCTAATAAAATTTGATTTTCCATGAATTTTCGGTCTTCTTCAAGGATTTGAGCTTTGTTTTTCCAGATCTCTAAATTTCGTTTGTGTTGCTTGCAGAGCTTGTCGAGTCGAAGAGCCTCGTTGCGGAACCAGTCACGTTCTTTTTCTAGAGATTTGAGTTCTTCGTCTCTTTTCCGTTTAAGCTCTTCTTCACTCACTTTTTCTTTTAGGATTCGCATTTCTTTTTGAATGTTGTACATGTGTCCTTTGTATACGTTTAAGAAATCTGCTTCGTGCTTTGATAACACGTTGCCTACTTTACTGTCGAGGTCCTGAGTGGAAGTTACTGTTATGCATGTGTTTATTTGGGAGTAGAGAAGGTTTATTGTGTCTGCTTGGGGAATTGATGCGTCTAATTCTGATAACGGCTTTGGAAGAGATGTTAGAAAGGGTTCATCTTTTGTGTTTAATTTGGAGAGTTGATCCATTTTGATATAAGAGATTTTTTTATAGGGTTTAGGTTGGAGTTTTTAGGATAGTGATTGGGTTTGGAAGGGGAGGGTTAAGGCTGGAGTTTTTATGATAGTGATTTGGTTTGGAACGAGAGGTCAAGGTTGAAGTTTTGAAGATTTTATTGGGTTTGGAGGAAGGAAAATTTAGGGTGATTTGGAATAGATGAACAAACTTGAGGTATTTGATTTTTGGAGAGTTTAAAAAATATAAGTGAAAATTATATTATTGATTTAATATTTTGGAATTTCTAGGGTGGTTGAAACTTTGGACGATATAATGATTGGGATAGGATTCGATAGAGTAATTTAAATTTTGGATTATTTAAGAATGAGGTATTTTAATGAATTTTCTTAAATAACAGGAATATTGATTCATCAACCATTATAAGTGGAAATGGTGGATCAACTTTACAAAGAAGCTTTATTAACAAGTAAACCACCACAAGAAGCATATTCTTTTGTCCCTGCGATTGACCTGGTCCTCTCCTTGGGTGGTAAGCACCCCTTACGGAACATATTCTCCGACCAAAAATACGAATCATTCGAAGTCGAAAAGCTAAAACGCCTAAGAGAAGAGATCCGTAAGTCAAAACTCGAAGTTCCATCAACATGGGACGACGCTTTCCTTCTGCGAATCATTCACGGTTCAGGTTACAAAACTCGAAAAGCCCTAAAAGACCTAAAAAAGTCAATCGAGGCCTACAAGCTACTGGTTCCCACTGACATCAGGACTCTTTACCCGAAAGTATCAGAAGTTCTCGTAATTTAAACATAGAAAACAGGTTTTTTATACATTCACGGAAGGGACAAGTTCTTTAGACCTGCAGTAGTTCTTGACTGCACACGCGTCGACATCAAAAGGTTTTCAATTGAATCTTACATCGACGCCACTGTCTTCCTGATGCAGTTCGTCATTGAAAACATGCTGATTCCAGGAAAAGTTGAAAGTTGGGTCAACTTGGTTGAAATGAACAAACAAGGACTCACAGAACTTCCTCTTAAGTCCCTGATGAAACTTTCAGGAGTCCTTCAAGATGTTTATAAATGTCGGCTTGCTCATAGCTTTATTATCAACCCGCCTTCATCGATTTATTTCATTTGGAAATGTTTCAGTCCTTTTATTGACAAAGTGACTCAATCGAAAATAATTATCGTGAAAGAAGGAGTCTCTGAGCAGATGATGGAATTGTATTATCCTTCACAACTGGAAAAGAGATTTGGAGGAATTTCTGATAACTTGGAACAGTTCTGGCCTCCTGTTTTTCCTGATGTTGAAGGAAAAAATCAGGTTGAGACAAAGATAAAGAAAAAAAAAGTCACTGTTGTTAAAAGCTTGGAAGAAAGTGAAATTGAGGATCAACAGAATGATAGCGTTTTAAGTGAAGCTAAGAGTAGACATTCTGAACAAGAAGGGCTTTTTCAAGAGATATCGCGAGAATTGGTTGAAATTCAAGAGGGTGGAATTGAAGTTATAGAAGAAGTCCAGTTTGATGCTGATGAAAAAGAAATCGTTGTTTTCGCTGAACCTCTTGAAATTGATCATGAAGAACAGGAGGAAAAGGAAAAAAAACGCAGAAGAAAGGAAAGGAAAAGAAAGAGGAAAGAAAAAGATGCTTTGAAAGTTAGTGAGAATGGAGATCAGGATGGGAAAATCACGGATATTAAAGCTTCTGATGAAGGAAATGATCTGGTAAGGAATAAGGAGATTGTTGAGACTAATATCATGGCTGAGGTTCATGAGAAAATTCCTAATTGTGGATGTGATCTGAACAAGTGTGATATTTTTTAATATAGTTTTATCTGATTTAAAATTAATCTTGTTAAAAATCAAAAGGATTCAGTTGATATGTACCCAAATGATTTTAAGTTGATCATTATAACATCCAGAAAAGCTTAGTCTAAAAATTTATGATTATATAAACCTTTTACTAAAATTCACCCAAAATAATTGACACATAAACAGACCCTTTAATTTCCACCCATCAAAATCAAACCCTTACAACACCCAAAACCCATCCAACCCAAACAGAATCCAAACTAAATCAAACCAAAAACCCATAAATTTCATTACTTTTCCAACAACCCACAAAAATCAGTTGCTTTATTCCATTAAATTCTGTGTAATAAATGGAAGATTCTCGGTATCTCGAAGCAGTCGAAATCTGCAGAGCTCCTCGTAAAGCCTCTTCCTTCATCCCAACAGAAGACCTGATCTTTTCCCCAGGTTCAAAAAGACCAATGCGCAACATATTCTCAAATCAGCAATACCTTGACTTCGAAGTTGAAAAATTGAATCGTCTAAAACAAGAGATCACAAAAGACAAGATAAAAGTTCCTCCAAATTGGGACGATGCAGTTTTACTGCGAATCATCCACGGTTCTGACTATAAAACACGAAAAGCAGTGAATGACTTAAAAAAGTCAATAGCGACTTTCGAGAAGTACTTCTCAACGCCCCTAAGCGCGATTCTTCCAAAAGTCTTGGAGGTTCTGGTAATCTAAACATAGCAAACAGGTTTCATGTACATTCATGGCCGTGACAAGTTCTTCCGCCCAGCAATTGTTCTTTTGCCAGGAAGAGTAAATGTCAAAAGGTTCTCAGGTGAAATTTATCTTGAAGCCGTTATTTTCATCATGCAGTTCATGGTGGAAAACATGATGATTCCTGGAAAAGCTGAAACATGGGTTAATATTGTGGATGTGGAAAGCACTGGAATTACTCAACTTCCGATGAAGTCGCTTATGAGGATTGCTGGCGCTATTAAAGATCTGTTTAAATGTCGACTTGCTCATATGTTCGTCACGAATCCGCCTTCGTCGATTTGGCTTATGTGGAAAATGATCAGTCCTTTCATGGATTCTGTCACCAAGTCAAAAGTTAACTTCATGAAAAAAGGACTCACGGAAGAAGTGAAAAGTTTTTATCATCCTTCGCAACTTGAAAAAAGGTTTGGAGGGGATTTAGAAGATGTTCAACAGTACTGGCCTCCTGTTGTTCCCCCGTATAAAGGAAAAATTGAAAGGGAACGTGTCAGGGAAAATAGCCTGGGAGATGTTATTCCGAATAGTGAGGTTGAAAGAGAACTTGAAAATGTTGATGAAAGGGATCTGGGAGGCGCTGGAATCACTGTTGATGATGAAGATTTCAAGATTCAAGACGATCAGGATGAGAGTCAGGAAAGGGAAGAAAAGAAAAAGAGCAAGAAAAAGAAAAGATCTGAGTAATTAATTAGATGCATTTAAGATTTAAGGTTTTGGGTTAGGTTTAGGAAATGGTTTTTTTTAGGTTTTGTTTAATTGAAGGTTAGAATTTAGATGAAATTGACTTGAATGATATAAAGACTTTGGTAGACGATTGTAGTTGAATGATATTAAGGACTTCGGTTAACTATTGTAGTTGAATATATTAATAAAATTATCATTAATTTCTCTTATATAGTTTAGATTGATAATTTTTTCTATATAAAAATGTTTACATCTTATCAAATAACAGCCTTCATAAAACCACTCATCATTATTGATACAATCACTAACAGAAAAAAAGAGACAAACATGCAGAGGATCAAAAGATCTGGAAAATTGATTATAAAACCTGTCCATTTGTTCTCAGTCAATCAAAGTAAAATTTCTAATTCAACTATTTTTAGAACGAATCCAAAATTCACAATCACTGCAATAATTAACTTAAACCCTACTATAAAGCCACTAGTTTCACCCTTCTTCAGCAAGAATCTCGACTTACTCCAAGTGAATTTCGAGTTATCTGAAAAATCTGAACGATCAATAAATCAATTATCCCAAGCCTTCCCCGAGAACTGTTCAGACATTCCAAAAGATATGAATGAATCCTTTGTAGATTCCGATTTTAATCTAAAAAGTGGCGCTGAAAGTCGCCATAAAAGCAGCGAAAGTGGAAACATTAAAAATAAAACTAAAATAATCTTATCAAATAACGAAAAAGAGTTCTTTTCATATCAAGACTGGGAAAATTCAAAAAAAACTCCTGTAAAATACAACATCATCATTACTCCACTTGAAAATATGCCTGAAAAACCTGACTCTGCAATAAAAGACATGAAAATTAAAGAGTTTCTCCAAATTTCTGTAAAAAGTCCCCTGGACCAAGAGACCCAAATCCGAAAACATTCACAATCACTTCCTAAAATCATCAAGCGGGTCAAATCTTCATCATTTACTAAAAAAATTAGCTTCTCCAGCTTTCAGACTCCTCAGAAGCCAAATAAAGATGTGAAGACTATTTCGAGAACTGATAAAACATTGAAACTTTTTCCAAGACGCTGCATCAAAGGTGAAAAATTTGAGAAAAACCAGAAGATTTTCATGAGTTCGATCAGCCTCACGAATAAAAAACACAGGAATGCTGAGGCTTCACCTTATTCAATTAAATGGGAAAAAAAAATTCTGAAGAAGAGTCAAGGAAAATGCCTTGAGAAGTCTTCATCAATGCTTCCTGAAATGAACACGAAGAAATTTTCGAAAATTGTTCTGAAGTTCAATAAGTAGTTAATTTTGACTAATTTACTGATGTTTAGCTAATTTTATTTGAATGTAATAAAGAATTCCAACTCTACCTAATCCAGTATCTAATCATCCACTTATTTATCTTTACTTTACACTTCACAAAAAAGTTTTAACTCCCATACCTTTCTCACAGCTCGAGCAATAATGATGATAATCACAGACCAAACAGCACATGCAAGGTATACAAGACCAAAGACAAACAATAAGAAAACAGCAGCAGCAACATATATTGCCAATTCCACATTTTTTCCTAATAATCGATTCTCCAGTCCTTCCACACTTTCTGCAAGTGGCGAGTTGGCTTTGTTTAGTCCAAAAAGTTGGATGAATGCTGTGATTATTTTCATCGAATACTTGAATATTATCTTGAAGAGCTTCTTCATCTGCAATCATATTTCGCATTAATGTGAGAAGATCGACCTGATTTGAAACACTTTGAGTTTCTTCAGCTGATTCTAAATCACTTTCTCCTGATTTTCGCTCTTCACACATAATATAATGAAGTTTATTTGTTAATGTTTTGGTTTTAATGTTTGAAGGAAAAGTGAAAATTAGGTTTTTTGGTTTATCAAGAATTTTGGGGATTTATTGGAATTGAATAAGAATGGATTTTAAAGTTTTTTGGGTTTATGGATTCGTTGTGATTGGGGATAAGAGAATTTTTATTGGTTGGTAGAGTAATCCTTGAAGATTTGGATTGGTGATGAGAAGAATTTAGCTTGGATGGGGTATACTTAAGTCTTGAGATGGTGAAATTTTATAAATGGCAGACTTGGTTTTTTAGGTTCATTGTAAAAATTTTAATAGATTCGTCGAAATATGTTTCATATCCAATCATCAAAGTTTCTTCCTATGGATTTGAATATTTCGAGTTTTCTTAATGATTTCTTAATTTTCACCAGTTTCAAATCCCAAATATTTTTTTTAGATTCGTCAATTTTTTCATTAAACATTCTTCTAATCTTATTAACTCTACTAAAGCTAAACAGAATAGAAATTCGATTGTAAATATTTGAAAAATCTCTAAAAGTGAATTAATTATTCTCCTAACATTTTCTAATCATTTTTATCCGACATATGATTGTTGAATAATAAAACTAATACGACAGAATTCTTACAAACTCAATCATATTTAAATCTGTGTAAGTTTTTTAGCGAATTTTCCATTGAACCTCGGCTTGAGTTTAGCGGCAATACTTCTTCCCTTGAAGTCCCTCGAAACATGGACCTTATTTCGATACTTCTTAACTTTTTGCTTGTATTTCTTGATTTTCATTTTTCTAATGTGTTCTGGGTAAGTCCCTACTTTGACCTCCGACATTTCCGGAGTTAATTCAATAGTTTCCTCAGGAATTTCAGCGCCTTTTCCAGGATCCTTCCAGAAATTGTCAATAAACTCTTCGAGCTGCTTATTCTTCTGCTTCTCAAAAATGAGTTCTTTCGTCAAGTTGAGTCTTTTTTGCCTTTCCAAAAGGATCTGTTGAGTGAGTGACTCGATGTCTGGTAAATCTTGCCTTAGTGCAAGTTCAGGGGCTTCCATTATCTGGATCATTTATATCGTCATCTAATTTAATGGCTATTGAAAATGATGGAAAAACAGAGAGAATCCAGAAGGATCAGCTGGATTTCTTCATTTTTCATTGTTTTTCAGCCAAATGTGGGATTTTTCGATTTTTTGTCGAAATTTGACTTTTTGTAAATTTTTGGGTTTTAGCTTTTTCGATGAGAGACTCGACTTCTTGTTTGTTTTGGGCTGAAGACGGTTTGGAGCGATTTTTATTGAGTTTTTCGCTCATTTGAAAAGTTTTACGTTCGAGGAAAATTGACTGATCCTTCTTATTCGATTGATGGTGAGGATTAAACATGGACCTGGTGATGGTCGGCTGGTTAATTAGACGCTTTCGACCTTGGTACTGAGATGGGTCGATGCAACAGGCGTTGAGTTATAAAGATAAAGTTAGCCACATTTTTTTACTATAGACTAAATTTTGCATGGAAAATGGCCTGAAAAGCCTATTTCGGGAACAGAAACCTTCGATCTTCGAATGTTAGATATTGTGATTCTAGAGGTCAAGGATTTTCTTTGGATCAATCTTCGTGTGGCTTCAAGTCACTTTTTCCTGGAAAAAACTTGTTTTGATATGATTTCATCAGAATTGTTTTCATAGGATTGGCTTGAAGTATCGCTGAAACTGGGCTGATTATCTATGTTTTAAGTGTCGATCGCATTATGGACTTGTTTCCTTGAAGATCTTCAAAAAAGAAGCAAGATTAAGAACAACTATGAGTCTAGAATAAAACCATACCAGATTGCAAATATAAGTTGGTTAATTTCGATAATTTTCTTGAAGATTTAGAAAGAATTTATATTCTAAACATGATATGTAATCTCGAGGTTTTGAATTAAACATAAGATCTGCTCTATTCAAATCTTTAAGATTTATATTGAATAATAAAGGTGATGAGAATTTAGTAATATTCAATACTTATAATGAACTTTAGGAATTTATATAGTACTCTCATATAAATGTTTATTTTCAGACTCTTTCAATTGGTTTACAAATGCTAATTTTAGGGGCACAGGAATTTTACATTCTTAGTGCGCTAGTGATATTCATTTATTTAATATTTGTCATAAAATTACCAAAATCTTAGATATGTTAATTTAATTAGGGCGGTTTTACTCATCACATGAAATTTGAGATATGTTTTAAGTAAGATAAAAATTTTGGTAATAAACTTTTAAATCAATTTGTTTCTATATACAGATCTTGATATTACTAATTTTTTCTACAAATATATATGAAAGTTAATCAAAAATAAGGGAAACCCTTAGAAAACCTAATATTCATAATCTTTGAACAAGTAAAATCATGGCTAATTAGTGTGATTTATAATTAACAGAGAGCTAGTTCATAAAATAAGAACCCAAATATTTATGCTTTAAGCTAGTACTTAAAATAAGAAAAAAGATGATTTATGCTTAATATTGCAATACCGACATGGGGAGAAAATTTCAACAATCATCTTGCTTTACAAAAAACAAATATTTCTCTACTTGAAATTTTTAGTTTTTAGGTAATTAAGTTACCAAGTCTTTAGCTTAATAAATTAGGTAAACCCGACTATGTCCTGCTCCTTCTTTGTTTCTTAAATCCAGTCTTAAGATTTTTGATATACTCTCTATAAGACTCCATTCCAGACTTTTTCATCTCACCAATTTTTTGCGCATCAGGGAAGCATTCATGAATCAAATTCTGATATTCCAAGTCCGCACTTTTAATAAGCGAAATCGTCGCTCTTTGATTATAATTAAGCGATTCAGGTTCAGGCGGTGCTAAACTATTATCCTTTTTCCTTCCAATCCTAAAAAACGTGCTTTTTCTTCCATTGACCAAAAAAACTCCTTGATGTTGTTTTAACTCATTTTTATAATTTCTAAGATCATCAAGTAAGTCATCCAAATTATCCTTATTCATAACTTTTTTCCTCGCATCAGCCTTTTCCCTGACATTTGGAAGAGTTTTAAAGTTAATAGCAAAAAGTGAGTAAACAAAATAACATCGATTACAAACCCTGACAATATCATAGTAATGAAAAGGTGAATTCGCTGCAATTTGCTTAAGTTCATCTTTATCACACATTTCTTTTGTCAGTCTTATAGACTCAGCGATAGTCGCGATTTTTACTTCGACCAAATCTCGTGATTTTCTATCAAAGTTGCTATTTTCCAGGATCTTCTTCCCCATCAAGATGTACTTGAATGGGACTTCATGCATCAAAGACTCGTTTTCCTTTCTTAGTCTTCGGTTAAGTAAATAGTCAGTTCTTAAGGCAAGTTTTATTTTTTCGCTTTCGTTTTCATTGTTGTTTCTTTTTGTCTCGATTACCTGCTCGAGCTAATTTTTTATTACGAATTGTTCGTATTGGTTTTCTGAAGATGAAGATTTGCTTAAGGTTAATACGAATTTGCAAAAACCCCCTGCGCAGATTGACTTTGATATTTGACCTCGGTTTAAACGTAACGTTGTTGGAAGGAGAGAGCTTGAATTGCTTGATTTGGATGATGTTGTTAGGTGAAGGTAGGCTAGGTCTGAGATCGTGTTTGATGGTGATAGGTGCTTTGTGTTGGCATTTGGGATAAAGTCACATTTGATGTGACAGGTCCCCATAAGCCAAAGTTTTTGAAAGACATCTTCAATAAAAACCAGCGAAATTTCAAATATTTTAAATTTTTTCTCTTTATTCCCAAGGTTTTTTTCAATAGTTTTAACAACCTGATGCAAAGTATGATTCATATAACTACAATGACTAGTAGATTTAAGTGTTTTTTCAATCAAATCATCTGATTTGAATCGATTTTCTTGCCGATACTGAATAAAACATTTTTCAACTCCCTTTGCAGCTTTAATAATAAACCTTTTATTAGTATAAACATTCAAAACAGGTAACCTCTGCAAAGCCCGATCTTCAAAAACTCCTTGATCAATGATTTTGTTAGTCAAGTTCGTTTTCGAAATAGGGTCAAATCCATGTTCAGACACATAATGCCCAGCGATTTCTTCTTTATCAAGCAGGGCACAATTCGAAAAAGCATTCAAAATATTTTCATTATTCGTCTCACTTGCAGCTTTAACCTTAGTAAACCCAAACTGGTCAGTGAACATCCAAACAACAGGACATCGTTTCTCAGAAGTTCCTAAAATCGTGTCAAGAATGCGAAACTTTCCATTAAACATCACTTTTCGCTTAACCAAGTTATTTAAAAACCAAACAGGACTTCGTTCTACCATTGTTATAATAAATAATGAATTAGTTGTTTTTTGTCTTCAACATTAAAGAGTTTTTATTGAACTCCCTTTGGGCACGACGGAAAAATTCAAAAGAAGATAAAGATTTGATTTGTTTGAAGTCACTTATTTTTCCATTGTTTAAAGTGATTTGTTTAGGAAGTTCGTATTTATAAAGAGACTTGTCCTCGTAAACCACTCCTGGAATAACTCTTTGAATATCGATTTTTACTTTTCTTACCATCGGCTGCGCAAGGCGACAAAACACGTTTTTTTCGTTGGTTTCAGTGAAATTAAATGAAATGTTACGTTTAGGATGAATGAAATTCTTAGAAACCCTGATTTTTTCACAAGCATTTCGATTGTTACTTAAAGACCTTCTCGCTCCAGTAGTTTCATTCCATTCATCTTTCGCAGATTTCATGAAAATCTCGTATTTTTCAGAGTTAAATAACGGGAAAATCTTTCTAAACTTTCCTTTATTTTTTTCCTCATGTTTATCTCTTAAAACCTGGAAATTTTTAATGGTTTTTTCTCGATCTTCTTTTGAAATTCTTTCATATTTTCCTAGAATAACTCTTTTATTCAAGTCATTTTTAGACTTTTTTAAATAGTCCGTCTTTTGTTTACGAGAAACCCAGGCGAGTTTAAGTGAATCGAAAATCAGGTTTTTTTTTAAATGCTTGTCAAGAGGTGAGTCGGTATTGAAAGAAGGTGAAGAGTTGACTTCCAAGACATAAGGTTTTAAATTTTCATCAAGTAAAATATCGAATCCAAGTATTTCAAAGCACATTGCTTTAGTTAAGTCATCAGGCTGACATGCCAGGTACTGATGAGAAAGAAAAGGTTGAATAGTGCAAAGAGTTTTAATGATGATATCATCAATTTCTTCAATAATTCTTTCAACATGAATACCTTTTTCTTTCATATACTGAAAAGTTGACTTTAAACTCCTCTTATGTCCGACATGGTCCTGGTCCAGATCTTTGTTATTTACAAAATTTTTATTGCTTTTGTTTATTGCGTAGTTCGTTAAATGGATGTAAACCTGGTCCAGGTTCTTTCGACTCGGTTTCGAATATTCTTCAGATGCGAGTCGCGCCAGGCCGTCTTCATAGACAAAGATCCTCAAAGGGTCGCAGCTGGTAACAAGCACGTAAACCCTCAAGTCAAATTTGAACCCGTCTAACAAGAAAGGGTTTGAAATGTATTCTTGAATCACAAAACGATCATTTTTGTTCAGGTCTTCTGGATGCTTCGTCAAGAAAATCCCTCGACCTTGAGATGATGCTTCTGGCTTTACTATGTAAAAATCTTCTGATGAACGATATTTCAGTTCTGGTAAGTTCATTGGAAAAATCCAGGTTTGAGGGAAAAATGAAAAATCGGATGGAAAAAGCTTTTTTAGCTTTTTTAAGTTCAGGGCTAGGTAGTTTTTTCGTGATATTAAATACATTCCTGGGAAATGGTTTATACGTTGATAGTGCTTCATATGTGATAAACGCTCTGGTTGCACTTGATTGTCGAGCCATGTCACGTCCCAGTCGTCTGAATCGTCGACTGAGGTCTGCCAAGATAACTCTGAGATAACTTCAGAAATAACAGGATACACTGTATTTGAAATATTACACACTAGTTTGTTGGAATTTTGAAACATTTTAGAAAGTTTATTAGTTAGCTGAATAGATAAAGATTTTCTTGAATTTACTTCTTTGAGATTTTTTAGGTTTTTTCTTTAACATAAAAGATAGTTTAAGGAAAAATGATTTTAGTAGGCTTTTTCTTGTTTATCATTTTTATTTGATTTGAAAGTTTAATAATGATTGAATTTTTCAGATCGATTCTCTTTTTCCATACTTATAATTTTCATATCGATTTTCTTTTTCCATACTCATAATTTTCAGATTGATTCTCTTTTTCCATAATTATCAATTTTTCATATCGATCTTCTTTCTCCATACTCATAATTTTCATATCGATCCTCTTTTTCCATACTTATAAATCTTCTTGATTTACTCTTCACTTCCTCTAAAAAAATCCTAGTCTAAAAAATAATATGAACGACATCCACGAATTAATCTCTTCCTACAAGTCAACGATTTCCACCCTTCAAGCAGAAGTCTCAAGTCTTTCCATCCTTCTCTCAGAGCGATCTGAAGCCCTAGACCCAAAATCATTCCTTTCAACTTTATCCAAACAAATCGACGACATGCACCAAAAAATATCGGACCAAAAACATCTTCTAAGCCAGCAGACTTCAGATCTAGAATGGATCAATCAAAAGTTTCCAAAATCCTCAGAAATCCTGTCACTTCAAAAAAAACTTCACGAAATTCATTCAAACCTCCATCAAGCCGAACTGAAAAACATTGAAAACGAGTCAAAACTGCTTTTAATTGAAAAATTCAAAGAAAAAAGTCCGAAACTCTTCGTTTTAATGCAAAAATTACTCCAAGCCGAAGAAAGAAACTTGAAATTAAAACAACTTGTTTCAAGGGCTGATGAAAATAAAAGGAAAATCCGAGAAAAATACTCAGAAATAGCAACGGCCTTCGCCCAGGAGGAACTTGTAAAGAAAAAGATAAAAGAAACTGAGCCAAAAGTGAAAAATAAAGAAGAAGTTGTGAAAAATTTAATGAAAAAACTGACTTTTACTCAGAAAATGACTGAAGAAACCATTGATCGTATTGAAGAAGGAGAATTTCAAGGACTTTGGATCAGGTGTCTTGAGGTCAGAAGTATTCGTGATGCCCTTGGGGAGATTATTTCAGGGAAACGAAAGGAAATTGAAGATTTGGCGAATCTTATTGTCCAGACTGAACAAAACCCTGAAAAAATTCCTCCTGCAACTGCTAATCAGAGCCTTAGACAAGAAATCAAGCAGTTCGAAAAGCAGATACCAGAGCGGAGCATTGAAGAAAAGTCACTTGAAAGGACAAAGTTCCAGCTGAGCTTTCAGCTGGATTGCAAAACTAAAGAACTTCAAGATTTAAGAGCTTTTGTTAAGAGTTTGACTGAACCTGAGAAAAAAAGTGAAAAATTAGGAAAAAGTGAAAAAATAGGAAAAAGTGAGAAATTAGGAAATAGTGAAAAAATAGGAAAAAGTGAAAAAATAGGAAAAAGTGAAAAAATAGGAAATAGTGAAAAAATAGGAAATAGTGAAAAAATCGCAAAAAGTGAAAAAAGTGAAGAAAAAGATTTAAAAACTGAAGAAAAAAATCACCGAAAGTCTTCAAGTGTTTTATCAAAAAGTGAAAAACACCTTGACCAAAAGCGCAAAACAGTCATAGAACTACTGGGCAAAGGAATCACTGACGGAATGGGAAAAACCGTGATGAACGCTTTAAAAACCGTTGGAAAGCCAGGACAAGGACTAGCATCAAAAGTGATTGAACTGAACCGTTCTCAGTTTTCAAGTCCCCGTTCATTATTAACTTACTAATTAGGATGTATCCACAACTTACTCGGCCTTTTCCTTCCAACGATTTCATTAATCCTGGTATTTTGCCTAACAAATTTAGGTCTTAACTCAATTTCATCCTGTTCCTTTTTAACTTTCGCAAGTTCTTCAAGTTTTATAGCAATTTCAATATCACGATTAAGTTTTTCCTCTTCAACCTGATCTTCCTTAACCTCTTCCTGTTCTTCTTCTTCGCTGATATCTTGCGACTTGATTTTTTCAGGTTCTTCTGAAATGCTTTCTTTAATATTAGGAAATTCACGAATAATTGATTTATGATTTCGAGTATTTCTCAATCTTTTATCAATCGCGGTCCTAATTCGT
Source organism: Stentor roeselii (assembly GCA_006503475.1). Classification (NCBI taxonomy): domain Eukaryota; phylum Ciliophora; class Heterotrichea; order Heterotrichida; family Stentoridae; genus Stentor; species Stentor roeselii. Next base: position 140,535 of record RSEH01000080.1, on the reverse strand, counting down.
GAAGACTTTCTTTCCAAAGAGTTTTCTTCCCATTGTCCAGAGTTAAGTCTTTCAATAGACGAAATATTTTCCAATAAAATCGATTTTCTCTTGTTGTCAACAGGTACCGAGTCAAGATAAGAAGAGTAACTTGTTGATGTCTGAGAAGCGAAATATTTGAACTGTTTCGAGTCCTTGTAAATCGAGCTGAGAAGGTTCTTGTTGACTGAATTTATCGACTTTTGACTTGAAACTAGGGATTGAAGTGCAAGACTCACTTTTTCTTTAGATTGTTTTTGTATCAATTTTTGGGAATTGTCAGGAAGTTGTGATATTAAAAGGTCGATGTCGATTTGAGTCGGGGACTCATCGATCAGGGTGCTTTTGTACTTCGAGATTCGAGAATTTTTCTCTTCACAGCTGTGGATGATGCTGTGAAGCAACTTGTGCATCTTCGCAGGCCAACTGTCGCTTAAGGTCTTTATTGGGTAGCGAAGGATAATCGCTATTACTCGGGGAATGTATTGTTTTATTAACTCTTTGCGAGAGTCAAGAGGGTCGTTTGTGTCCATGTAAAGCAAAAAGTTCTTTAATCTGCGAAAACAAAAAAAAATTGGCTTTTCGAGAGTGCCGGAAGTCCAGGTCTTGGAAGAGTAGATTAATTCACTTTGGATGTAGTTTTTTATGTTTTCTGGAGAAAATGAGACTGAGTTTTTTGAAGTTGAATAGGATTTAAAGATTAACTTCCAGATTCGGACTAGAGACTCGGACATTATCTGCTCGATTGAAGAGGATGACTTGCTTTTTATTGTTAAGTTCTCGTCGAGAGGCTCTATATATGAGGAGAAATTTAATATGTTAAAGGAGACTGAGAGTGATTCACTATCGTAGAGATCTGGATTCATTATTAACTATTTATTTATTGTCATTTCCAGAAGGCGAGTAGTGGTTGATTTGGTTAATTCGTTTTCTTTTGAATCTGGGATTTTTTCTGGATCTTGGAGGGATATTGATCTTGATTCTTCTAATATATTAACGAATTTACACTTTTTTATATGGTATTTTAACTGGAATATTAGAATTCTAAAGTAGTAAAATAATACTATGAGTGACTCTTTAACGATAAGAAAAATTTCTATTATATCTATGTAATCATCAGCAAATTTTTTATCAATTATAAAGTAGCATAAGTTTGAAATTATTGAAGCGATAGAAGTAGTCATTGAACAAAATATAAAAGTGTTAAAAAGAAATTTGTTACCTTTACCAATACAATGATCTAGCCATTTACAGTGATGATCGAAGTCCTGCTTATTATTTACTGGTACACACATGTTACAAATAAAGCAATGTCTTGTTTTTTCCTTCATCATGCATTTGCAATAAGGACATACGAATTCATTTTTGTACTCAAAATATAATTGACTGAGTAGAGACTGATTCTGACAACTTTTAGCCTTTTTCCTTTTTAGCAACACAAAAGCTATCATAGTCAGTAAATAAAAAAACATATAGATGACCAGGAAAATAAACCCTTGGATATTGTTATTAATATTTCCCTCTTGTTTAACGAGAGTAACGATAAAGCACATAGGGACTAAGTAAACACACAAAACATTCCTCCAGATCATCGACTTCTTGATTCCTCCACCGAATATTCCCCAACATATCTGCTTTTTCTTCTTAAATCTTACAATAATCTTCTTAACTTTCTTATCAAGACATCTTGATAAAGCCTCAACCTGCACTTCTTTGCTAATTCGACCTCCATTCGCGATAAAATTTAAAATAAGGTTAAAATCATTATGAAAAACAGCTTTTTCACAAGGAGTATACATTCGGTTCCTCTTCTGCACATTTAAATCAGATCCAAGACAGGCAAGTAAAATAGCTGAACTATTATTTTTGAAATCAATCGCTAATTCAATCGGAGAGCGCCCAGAACTATCTTCATCATCCAAAGGAACAATTCCTTGTTCACTTAAAAAAGCAATCAAATAGTTACTTTCATAAATAGCAGCTAAATGCATTAAATTTCTTCCAGAATAAACAAGTGTTAAATCAGCTCCTTTTTCTATAAAATATCTGATGATTTTCTGAATATTTCTTACATCTTTCCCATTTTCTAAAGCAATTTGCAAGGCACTTTTATTTTCAATGACCTGGTCAATTGTTTCTTTAAAAGCAATTTTACTTTCCTCTGAATACCTGTCATCGAATTCCCTTGCAACAATTTCTAAATATTCAATAATTTTATACTGGTCTTTCTCGAGACCAGCTAAAAACATCAGAAGGTTTTGTTGATTTATTCTTATTGAATCAATTCTTACTCGAATTTGACTTAAATCATATGTGAACTGCGCTATTCTCTCTAGTTGAATTGAGAGCTCTAGTTTGACTTCGATTTCTGATCTGTGATCTTCATCAAATTCCATCTATTAACTATCTAAAATTACTTGTTAACTGACTTTTTATGATTTCGCTGTAACTGGAGCAGCAGAGAAGGGTTCTTTACCTTGACCAGTGCTGAGATGTCCTGAAGTCTGGCCTGTAAGATGGCCAGTTTGCTTTTAACCGAGTTATATCGATAAGTAATCTGTTGCCTGACCATTTCCTCCGAACTAGCAACAAAGTCAAGACTAAGCAACTCAATAAACTTATACTCAATATTCTGTATAAAGTCCAGCCTAGCACGTCCATCCCGATGCATAATAAACACCGCCAAGAACGAATGAGGTTCTTTGATGCAAGCATTAAGCATTCTGACTAAAATCGTAGGCAATTCAGAAAACTCAATCATAAGTTTCTGAGACTCCTGCATTCTTCTAAAGCTAGTTTCATCCAAAGTATGGATATAGTGGAAAAACAAGTCGTTTTCACTAGTCAGTTCCACCTTCACATGTCTCGGATTAGAGTCCTCTCCAAGAACAAGTACTTTCGTTTTAATTGCCTCAAGAGTGCCCACTTCTTGCGGACCGCTGCCTGAGTCCTGAATTCTCAGCTCGAAGGGCACTTCTCGGTCATAAGTCACGTGATGACCTTCAGACAAACTTGGGTCCATTTCTTCGATGGCTGAAAAATCGAAGCTGTTCAAAATGCTGTCTTCTTGCATATTGATTTATTACCATTTAATACCTGGAAGGATTTATAAATATGGGATGCTCTAATAACAAAGAAGCTGCTATTCATGAACTTAATTCCATGATTGCTCAGATGAAGGCTGAAAATAACACCCTGAAGGAGGAATGTGGAAAATTTCAGGATAAAGATGTTAGGAAAAAAGAGTCACAGGATTTGATTAGATGTCAGGAAAGCTTTGAAGGACTTATTCGGGCTTTGGACTCTTTGAACTGTGAAAATGGGGAAAAGACTGTTTTTGATAAGGAAACTTTTAAAGAAATCGTTAGTTTTGAAAAGATTTTAAATGAAAAAATTAGGAAAATCAAGGAAATTATTATGAAAAATGAAGGACTTCAAGAAGAGGAAAAAAATCTAGATGAAGAAATCCAGGTCACTGAAAAAATGATCAGTCAACTTGAACACAACTTTTTTCCTGAAGAACCTTCAAAAAATCATGATTCCAGCGAGAAAAATCAAGACTCTCTTAACAGTCAACACGATTTATTAGAAGAACTTGAAAAAGCTGAGCAGGTCTTAAAATCCCTGAATGAAGAAATCAGTAAATCAGGAATAGAAGGAAAAATAAACAACTCATTTCAAAAGATTTTGGACTTGACAGATGCAGATGTTGACGAAGAACTTTTGAGAGTCGATCATGAGATTGAAGAGTTGAATGCAAAAATGCAGTCATTAAAAACACGCGAGTCCGAATTAACAAAAGTCCAAAGTTTCATCCATGCCAACCCAGAGCCAAGACCTTCTTTAAAGGACCAGATCCTTGAAAGTCAATCTAGAGTTCAGAGCCTCGAAGAAGAAAAGCAAAAAATCCAAGAAGAAATTCACAAAATGAAAAAAACCAGCAACTTTTCAGGATTCGATGGAAAACTCGAGGTTTTAAATGAAATAATTGAAAAATCGCGAAGTACGAATAAAAGCGATAGAATCATGAGTGAAGTAGTAGTCTCTGATATTGAAGCAACTCTTTCAAAAGTGAAACTTTTAACGAAAGACTACAAAAATCATTAAAGTTGAATTGTAATAATGAATAATGGAAGACTTGGTGAAAAGTCAAGCTTTTAAGACAGTCACTGATTTTTTTTATGAGGACACGTCTTGGCCGCTTCAAAGAAATGAGAAAGGCGAGACTTTTCTTCATCTTGCTTGCAGACACAACAGGCAGGAGCTGGTGACTTTCATAGTCTCCAACAGTAATTTAATCAACTCAAGCGATTTCACTGGTAACACTGCTTTGCACCTTGCAAGTGAGTCAGGTTTTTCAGAAATCGTTTCCATTCTCTTGAAATTCAAGGCAGACCCTTCAATACCAAACAATTCCGGCGATTTTCCTATTCACCTGGCAGTGATCAACCTTCATGAATCCGTGATCGATACTTTTCTTACTTTTAAAGTAGACATAAACGTGAAAAACCTTTCAGGAGAGTCGATTTTACACCTTATCGTTGATCTTGACTGTCACCAACTCATAGAAAAAGTGGTACATCTCGCTGGTCTTGACCTGAACAGCCAAGACCACTGCGGATGGACTGCTCTTCACCTGGCTTGTCGCTTAGGTCATGTTTTCGCTGTTCAAAGTCTCCTCGCACTCCGTGCTCGGACTGATCTTTTAAGTGTTCGGGGAGAGTCCGTCATCAGCGTCGCTTTAAAGCACGGAAACACTGAAACTTTAAAGGCTTTACTCGAAGCCCAGGCAAGAATCAGTGAAAACGACTTGAAATTCGCAAGAGAGTCATGCAAGCCTTCACTTTGGAAAGATTTGCAGGAAAAGTACAAAATCCAAACCCAGATGAAAAAACAAGACTCTTTAAATTATTCAAGTTCAAAATCTGATACTTTAGACTCGATTAATTCAGGGTTTTCAAGCCCGGAAACTAGGAAAAACTTTAAAAAAAAAGGAAAAAATCAAGAAATTTTAATGAAAAGTCTCTTGATTCTTGATGTTTCTTGTGAACAAATTGAACTAGAAGAGCTTATTGGAAGAGGAGAGTTTGGAGAAGTATATCGAGGAAAATGGAGAAATACCCAAGTTGCAGTGAAAAAGTTCTTTAATCACGAAGATTTTTTAACTGAACTGGAAGTACTAGGGCCGATAAGACATCCGAACATTGTTCTTTTGATGGCGACGAGCAGTGAAAAATCGATGCTCCTCACAGAGCACCTGGAAAAAGGAAGTTTAAGTCACTTCCTCGCCTCTGACGTGCAGTTGTCCCTAACTCAAAAAGTAAATCTCGCACTCGACATCCTCGAAGGTCTAATCTTTCTCCATTCATCATCAGTGATTCACCGAGATTTAAAGCCTCTGAACTGTTTAGTAGACCGTTCAAGTCGTTGTAAAATCGCTGATTTCGGATTAGCACGAGTGAGTTCCTCATCATTTCACGACTCTGAAGCTTTAGGAACGGCGCCTTACATGCCGCCAGAGGTGATAACAAGTCAAAAGTACTCCACAAAAAGTGACATTTTTTCCTTCGGAGTGATATTCTGGGAGATCCTTTACCGAAAAAAGCCTTATCCGAAGCTAGCCACAGTCCAAGTGCTGTACCAAGTAGTCCATCAAGTAACCTTTATTCAGGACCTACGCCCATCACTTCCCCAGTCCTTCTCAAATGACTCCCTCGAGGTTTTCCACCCTCTTCTATCTCAATGTTGGAAGACTGAAGCTGATTCAAGGCCATCAGCTTTAGAAATCAAAAATTTTCTTCTTTCAAATAAATTCATTTAAATGGCTGATGACTTGGAAACTGAGTTAATCCGAGACACTCTTCAAAGAAGAAGACAAATGAAGCAAGAAGGCAACTCTCGGTATCGAGGCGGGTCAGATGTCGATAATTTGATTCGCATTTGCACGAATTCTCTTCAAGACAAAACAAATCCAAAGGCCTTGTTCATTCGAGCCTCGTCTCTGATGAAGAAGGGACTTTATGAGGAAGCTATTAAAGACTGCGAAAATCTTATCAAAGCTGACCCGAAACATGCTGGAGCTTATTATTTGAGAGGCAGCGCTTATGAGAAACTCGGAGAACTTGATATGAGTCTTCATGATTATTCAAAAGTACTGGAAATCGACCCCGCACATATTAATGCGGCTTATGCAAGAGGGGCACTTCAGAATAAGAAAGGTAATTTTGCACAAGCTATTGAAGACTATGCCATGGCTCTTGAACGAGATCAAGAAAGTAAAATGTCACCTAAGAAGGCTAGGCAAGAAGGAATTAAAAAAACTGTCAGGGTTAGGGAAAGCTCAACTGAATTCCCGAGGAGTAATAAGGAAGTTAATAGAGAAGAAGTTGAAAAACTTCATTCGATGGGGTATGCTGCTCGGCAGGAAGGCAAGTTCGAAGAAGCTATCGAGTACTACCAAGAAGCCATCCGACTCGACCCTTATCACTTCAAAGCTCTATTTAACTGCGCTTTCGCTTATGACAAACTCGGTGATTACAACAGTGCCGTTGACTTCTACTCCCTAGCAATCGAAATCGAGCCCCAGAACGCTTTCGCTTATTATAATCGCGGGATTTCTCTTGATAAAAGCGGAAACTATGAAGACGCAATCAAGGACTTCAGCAAGGCAATTTCCCTGGAATCGAAAAAAGCTGATTTTTATCATAACAGGGGCTTTGCCTATCGCAAGTTGCAGGAGTATCAAAAGGCGATTGATGACTACTCAAACGCCTTGAAATACGACCCCAATCACTTCAAAGCACTTTACAATCGCGCTTTTTGCTTTGATAAACTTGAACGTCACAGAGAGTCGGAACGTGACTATTTGTCGGCACTTTCTTTGCAGCCGAATAATGTAAATGTCTTGCATCATCTCGCAACTCTTAAAGAAAAATCTGGAGATCTACAAGGAGCATTATCAGGGTTTTCTAAAGTACTTTCATTTGATAAGAACTATGCACCTTCTTACAATGGGCTAGGCTTAGTCTACGAGCGTATGCAAATGCACGAAGAAGCCCTCGAAAACTTCTCAGCCAGTATAAAACTCGACAGTCAAAACCCAATTTACTGGCACAACCGAGGTTGCTGCTTAAGAAACATCGAAAGATTCGAAGAAGCCTTAGAAGACTTCAACAAAGCGATAGTCCTCGACCCAGAAAACCCAGTCATTTACTCCAACCGAGGCCTGGTCTGGAGAAAACTCGAGCAATTCGAAAAGGCCATCGAGGACTATTCAGCCGAACTAGAAAACGGAGGAGATTCCGTAAAAGCCTTCATAAACCGTGCATATTGTTTTGCAAAAATCATGAAATACCAAGAAGCAATAAATGACTATTCAGAAGTTTTAAACATCGAAGAAAATAACATCCACGCCATTCACAACCGAGGAATTTCATATGAACGTCTCGGTGATTACAACAGTGCAATCAAGGACTTTTCACTTGTGATTCAACTCGACCCTAACAACGCCAACGCGTATTTCAACAGAGGCTGTTGTTATGATAACGTGGGAGAAGTGGATAAAGCAATTTTTGACTACAGCAGGGCCTTAGAACTGGACAATTCCGGGAAATAGTATTTAATTCACTAGTTAATTTCATAAATATGCTTTCGACTAAAAAGAACTCGAATGCGATTTTCATCAAGCACTTCACAAGCGTCCTTCCCATTTCTTTGCATCCGAATTACTCGCCTTGTTTGGAACAATCAGATAAACTTATACTTCCAGAGTCCATCTTCGCCCTCATCCGCAAGGCACACTTCCCTTTGCCTCCTGTCTTTGTATTAAGAGCACATAAAACTGCTCCGAGTTATACTTTATGTGGAGTTCTTGAATTCACTGCTGAAGAAGGAGTCATTTATTGTCCTTCTTGGATCTTAAGGAAAATTTCAAGAAGGTCGAAATATGCTTCGGATGAGGCTTATCTTGAAATTCTTGATGGGAAAAAAAACTCTTTTCCTTTAGTGAAAAAAGTTGAAGTCTTTGTGGAAGGTGAAGTCAGTGCAGAAACTTGTAAGAGGGGATTGTTGATGTACACTGTTGTTAATAAAGGCGAGGTCTTAAGTGTTTTAGACAACTGTAAAAGAGTTGCTAGAGTTTTTGTTACAAATGTACTTCCGAGGAACAGATGCATTGTAAAAAATGATAACTTTTTACTAACTGTTTTAAAGAAAAACGATACTCCTTGTGAAACTGATAATGATGAACTTGAACTTAGACCTATCATTGAAAGTCTTCCTATTTCTTTACTTGCTAAAAGCAGAGCAGTGGAAAAAAGGAAATGTGAAAGTTATACACCTTGGGAACATCGCATACAACCCATTAAGATAGAAGGGGATAACATTGACCTCCTCCCTTGGGACAAGGAAGAAATAGTCCGAAACGAAGTAACAACGCAAACTCTTCCAGAAATTCCATTGTCTCTCAGTAAAAGTCCAAGACCTCTTCAGTTCCGACAAAGAAAAATCCTGACCCTGGCCTTTCCCCAGCTGAACGTTCCAGACAAGCGTCCTCTGACAACACTTGAAGTAGATGTTAAATATAAATCAATAACTAACTCCCCGGTCGCCCTCCGGTATCATAAGAACAGTGTATGTTAATTAACCAATTCGAATCAAACTAGCTCCAAATAATAAAAAGGTAAAAAATCCTCCAAAAACTCTGAAATTAAACCGGGAGTCGATTTTTTTTAGTAAATCTTCAACGTCGACATCTCCAGGTTCAGAAAAAACTTCACAAAAAGGACTTACTCGGTCTTGTTCGTATTTTCCGATAAGACTTACTCTCTGTTTAAACCTCGCGACCCAATAAGTGACTTTATAATGTCCATGACTTAAAGTCTTAAAAAAAAGACTTCCACTCTCATCCATTTTCATTTCATTCTCCTCTGGTTTGAAGATAACGTTTAAAAATTCAGAAGAAGGCCATTTGTTCAGAAGTAAAACTGAATTAATCGAGTTCTGAGGAGGGTCTTCCTCATCCACCATTCTTGAAGGTGCAAAAAATTGTGCCTGTCGAAAAACAAGACTTTTTCTCAGGTCTTTTATTTTTACTTTGAAGGAATTTAATGAGCAAAAACGCTTTGGGAAGAAAAAGTCGTGAGTCAAGATCCAGATGTTGTTTCGCTTGCTTGGAGGAAAAGAGGAAGAGTCGATGTGAGTTGTAGACCATCTCGTTTTTAACTTCCCTGAACGGGTGGAGTAAAATTGGTTCTTTTCTACTTTTCGCTGAAGACAGAGACAGTGAAAGTTGTACCCGGTCAAGGGGTCAATGCAATATGATGCCTTTCGAGGCTCTAACTCACCGTTGAGGTAGATAAAGTTGCTGGAACCGAAAAATAATTTTAGCCAGGGAAGAAGGGAGCCAGGGTCAGATTTTGGGAAGGGTGGAAAAGATGATGGGTTTTTTGAGATTGATTTTTGGATGAATGAGAGAGATTCTTGGTACTTGTGCCAAAGGTAGAGCTGCAGAGAGAGGCAGAAAATACTTAGGGAAGTTAGAAGGTAGCCTAGGGTTTTCAAAGATTTTACCATCTTTGAAGGTTTTATGGTACTTTTTATATTACTTTGAAGGTGATTTGATACTTTAATATAAATTAAGAGGTAAGACAAGTACCCTCTGCAATGACCTCCGATATATCTTATTATTAATTATTGATAAATCATTTCTTGCTCATTCTTTTATTATTAAACGCAGGAATCGCATATCTATCCCCTGTTTTTTTAACATTTTTTCCATTACCACTCAATCCACACACCGAGTCCAGCAAAGCTTTCTAAATACTTCCTACCTTCTTTTTCTCTTCCTTAATCCTAATTTCCTGCATATTCTGTTTGACAGGAGTTCCATGAATAAAAATAGGTTGTTTAATCTGTTCCTCCAACTCTTCAGCATCAAAGACATCACTAAAATCCGAGTCCAAATTTTTAAAAGTACTTTCATAACAGCTCATTTTAACACTTAACTCCTTTTCCTTAATTTCCAGCATTTTTTCCTTAATAAGCAGCATAGCTTCATGAGCCGAGTTCATAATTTCCCTGCATTTATAATAATCCCTCAACAAAACCTCCTTCTCCTGCGCATAAGAAGGGCTTTTTTCCCTACTCAACGACGTAGAAGTACTTTCAGAGTCAACAACTTTCAACCCCTGATTTTTTCCAGTCCTTTCCACAGCCAATCCATTATTTTTCCCATTAAAAGTCGAGTTCTCCACAAGTGTCTCAAATTTCAGTCCTTCCTTCAACCCAGAGACAATCCCAGCATGATTATCGCTGACTGCAAAAGGATTATCAAAGTCTTTAAAACTATGAGGCGAGTACCTTCCAGCTGCAGGGCTATTTCCTTTCCCGCTGGTCATTTTTTTAAATAGATTCGGTTTGTTCTTGTCCACTTCAATTTGATGGACTGAGTAAAACGGGAACTTTTCAGTTCGAGAAGAAGTAGAAGTAGGAGTATTTGATTTTATTTTTGCTTTTGGAGAGTTTTCGGCCTGTGGCTCGGATTTTAAGTGATTTTTTGAAGTTTCGATTTGGATTGGTTCGACTTTTGGACGGAAATTTGACATGATCGCCTCTCGACGTTGTTTTAGCTCGGAACGTATTTGGAAGAGGTAGTCTTCGAAGGAAGGGTCCATGTTTCCACTTTGCTCGTAGTCGTTTGCGATTTTTTCTATGTTTTCCTCTTGAGCTGTGATTTGACTTAGGATTTCTTCGAATTTTTCGGATAGAGACATATATTATTGGAGATGGGGGGAAAATGTGTCAAGGGGAAAAATACGGATTTGAAGAAGGATAGGAAAAGGAATTGGAATTCTGATGTTGTTTATAGAGAAGAGATTAGTGTTAGGTATAAGGAAATCAAGGCGCTTTGGCCTAATCAGCCATATCTTGATGCAAGGAAAAATATCTGGAGTGAAGAAAATCCTTCAAGATGCTCTACTCCTAGATGGGCGAATGAGGATATTTAAGTTAATTAATTAAGATGTGTTGAGATTGTGTTTGTATCTTTTTAGATTGATTTTTCTATTTGTTTATTTTAGTTATTTAGGAATAATAAGAAATATCATAGTTCATTTATTTTATGATTGTGATGTATGAATTTAGTCAATGTTAAATAGTTCTTTAATTAATTAAAACTAATAATCGATTTAATAAGTTAAAATAAGATGATTTTCCGGAATATTATATAAAACCTAATGAGAAACTTTGAATTTCGTTTATTCTTATACAATAATCAAATGATTCACTTATAATATCATCTCTAATTAATTATTTAATAAAGCTTATCAATAAGTCTATTAACTTACCCAGCATTAATTAACTATCCAGCCCAATAAAATAATTTAACCTTGAGCTTGAATGACTGTCCACGCAAGTTCAATTAATTCAATCGGATACTTCATGACTTGTTTTTCCAGTTCTTCAAAAGTCCTGCGAATATCTCCCATCATCTCTTTATGCAACACGAACCACTGACTCAAACATCCAGTATAAAAGAAAAACAAAGTTTCAAGACATTTTTGAGCCTTAACCATAACCCGGTTAAGTACTTTCTTCCTCAAAGCAAGTACAACCAGATGAGCGACATCAAAAGCGATTCCCACAAAAGCAATATCTAAAGAAACACAATATTTAACCATTTTGCTTAAAGTAACATGAATAGAATCACATAAAAACAGCAAAAAAAGTAAACCCACTGAAGCCATATCATGATTCAAGTCTTTCTCGAAAGGGTCTTCGCTGCTGAAACCAGAAAGAATCAAACCAGTTTCTTCATCATTGATTTTTTCCATTTTTTTAAATACAGTCGAAGCCAGATCAGAATGAAAAGAGTTGTTTGAGTCGAATCCAGAATAAGCGAAAATAATGAATTTTTCACAAAGATCTTGAAAATCATTTGTAAGTTTCACTGGTTTCGAGAAACAATGACAGATTTTTTCGAGTTTGGTTGAAAGCCAAAGATTTGCTTGGACTAGTTCTGTTGGAAGAGAATTGAACTTTGAAAGAGCTTCACTGAATGAGTAGAAATGAAATTGTGAGAAGGTTTTTTGGTTTGATAGTAAAGGAGATTTTTGGGGACTTTCTGGATTATTTACGGACTTTTCTTCATCTGAGTCTATGATTTTTAGATTGAGGATTGATTGTTCTTTGGAAAAAGACTCTTGTTTTGATTTTTCATGGTTTTCGTGCAAGTTTGTATGTTTTCGAGAGTTTTTAGAGGATTTCTTGGAGGTTCTGTTGGTTTTTTTGTTTTTATCTTTTATTGGATTTTTATTTTCTTGATGCTTGATAGTTTCATTGATTTCATTGATACTCTTGAGAGAAAAGTCGCCAATCATCAAATTACGTTCATCATCAGTTGCACAAGTTTTTAAAGGAAAATCTAAAACCAAAGGTTTCGAGTTGATTTTTAAAGAAACACTAAAATCAAGAGGAACATTAAATCCACTATTTTCAATACTTTTCCTCACTTGTTTCTCAAGTTTTCCACTTTCAATCACAGTAAAAAACCTATTTTTCTGTTTCCTTTTAAGCTGAATGCTAGATCCAGGTATGAAATGATCACTAATCATTAAATTCCTCGAAATTTCTATCTTCGCCGTTTTTCCCCTATCATGTCTCCTACCACGTTGTTCTCCTTGCCTAAAAATAAAGTATCCATTATCATCACTTTTAAAAGACTGCGATTTTTTAAACTTTTCACTCAATCTTTCCATTTACATCCAAAAACTCTTGAAATTAAATAATTCAGTTCTTATTCTTTTTAATCAAATCCTGAACCCTATTAATCTGTGAAGTGAACTCAACAAAATTACTATTCCGGTCTTCTTCCCCTCTAGAAATCGAGCTGAACTTAAAGCTAGTCTGCTGAGGAGAAGCAATAGGAACGATTTGTTCATCATCACTATCATGATCGACATTCCTATTGAGTACTTCGAACATCCTGCGATTTGCAGCTTCTTCTTGCCTTAACGAATCAATAACCATTTTCGACTTGATAAGTTCCGCCCTTAAAACATTATTTTCCTCGACTTGCTTGGCAAGACTTGCTTTTAAGACCTTGCTTTCAGGATGGCTGGAATTTCTTTTCTTTGCCTCGTCTTCAAGCTGAACAATGATCATATCAAGTTCTTCTTTCATTCTTTGAATTTCATTTTCAAGGTCATGCTTGATTCCAGTGAGTTCATCGATTTTTCGTTCGGTTCTTTCTCGGTAGTTTAAAAACTCTTCTTTGAAACTTGAAAGATTTTTCAGGAGTGAAAGATTTTCTTGCTTTAAACGGAGAAGTTCTGAATCGGGGGATTTTGACTCGCTTTCGACTTCTGAAGAGTCTTGGAGAAGGACTGGTAAAGGGTAGTGGACTTTTTCGAAGTCAGTGATGTAGGAAATTATTAGGTACTTTTTTTTACTTGGCTTGTGGGATGTGTGAGGCTTTGAGGTACCTTTACGGATGCTTTCTAGGTCTTGGTAACTGTAAAAGTCTAGGTGAAGTGATGGGCTTTTGTTTTGAAGAGCTGCCGTGAGAAGCTTGCAGAAGACTGTGAAGGATTTTGAGTTTCCTGTTTTAGTTGTTAGATCTTCGATCTGCTTTGAAGTGAATGAACCTGACCAGATTGAGAGAGATTTTGGGTTTGTTATTGAAACTGATAGCAGGTCAGCCCCTGCCTTAACATTGACAAGGTATTCCACGTCTTTAAAATTCACAGTATTTCTGAATTCCATTATTATTAAGATTAAAAGAACGCCACCTTAACTTGAGGATCGAACTCAAGAAAACTTTCTCTATTAAGTCCTTTTCCAACAATCCCTTCCAATTTCTGTTTCTTATTCACAAACCTTAAAGATTTTTTCAATCTTTTCTGAACTTTTTGCCTAGATTTCTGTTTTTTGTTAAGAAAATAATTCGCTTTAGGTATCATTTCACTGCTCAAATTATGAAAAGTGCAGGAAAAATCCTTTGATTGTTTAAGTCTCGACATCAATAAACTAGTTTTTCTTGCTTTAATCGACCCTGTGAATGGAGGAAGCTCAGCAAAGAGAGTCGGATTAGTCGACTTTGAGAGAGGTTTATGAGCAGTTCTCACTGGTTTATTTGTGATACTTAACGGAGAGATAGATAACGATGGCAAGGTAGTCGAGTAGTCTGAAAACCGTTCAGAAGTCCATCGAAAGTGAGAATTGTCTACTTTTCCAGTCTTTCTTGTGAGTTTTTTCCATGAAATCCATTCAGTGTTGGAAGTTTCGGGATAAACTAAAATTGACATTATAATAAAACATCCATCAACAGGCTTCAATCTAAAAGACCTGATATATATTTCTTTAATCCTTTCAATAACTTTAGAAATTTCATTCAAATTACATTTCAATTACATGACAGTACCTCTCTCATAAAAAAAATAATGAATCCTTCTGATAAATCATTTAAATTTGATTCTAATTAAATAGAATGTATCGAAGCAAGCAAGGTTTAACACTCTCAGTCGAAGCTGACCCTTTTCAAAATATGATCCAAAGACCTAACCGTTCTCCAGTCTTAAAGCCGGTGGTCGTTTCAAGTCGCTCTCATCTGCAAGTTTCAAGAAGCGCCGGAAGTCTCAGGGAAAAGTTTAAGCTTCCTCCTTTGGTTAATTCCAGAAAGACCCAAAACTATGGAAACGCTTCGGAAAGGGATAATATTCATACACCTGATTTCAAAATCACTTCAAGAGTCGATGATGCTGCCAATTTTAAGAATAAAGGGAAATTTCGACCTCCTGCTCCTCAGGCTTTGAGGAAGAGTAAGAAACTTCCACAGTTTCAACAAGAATTTAAGGAAATTGTTTTTGATGTTTCTTTTGGAGATGTTGAAGAAAATGTTGGCGGCTTGAATGAAAAGATGAAGAGGTACAAATATTAATTTAATTCAGTTTTGCTGTTCGAGGAAAGTGTTTGGGATAAAGAGGGTTGAGTTGTTATTTAAAATTTATCAGTAATGGTTTAGGGGATCTGGATTTTTAATTTATTATTGATTAGATACCTAAAATACAATGCATGAATAAGGCTTAATATCCAAAAAACAATCAACCCAAGAAAAAAAAATCAATCTCTCATCTAAACCTATCCATTCAACAATCTCCAAAAACCAAAAACCAAAATCCATCATTCCATCTAACCCTTCACCAACCATAATCCCTATCTTAATTAATCCCCCCCTTTTAAAATAAATGGGTATCAAGCAGCTAATGAACATAATCAACGAAAAAGCCTCAAAAGCCGTTCGCAAATCTCGTCTCTACCACTTCTCAGGCAAGGTAATAGCCTGTGACGCGAACATGGCAATCTACCAGTTCCTGATCGCTCTTCAAAACAGTCAACATCACTACACCCTGACCGACGAGTCAGGAAACCCAACAAGTCACTTATCCGGAATTTTTTACAGAACCATTCAATTCCTGTCCTACGGGATCAAACCAGTCTGGGTCTTCGACGGAAAAGCCCCTGACCAGAAAATGTCTGAACTCAAAAGAAGGAAAACTGTCAAAAATCTTGCCAGAGAAAAAATTCTGGCACAAAAAAATGGTGTTGAATGCGAATCCACTGCACCTTCTGAGTCAAAATTCGAAATTGAAGAGGAACTGGAAAAAAGTGGAAAAAATGAAAAAAGTGAAAAAAGTGGAAAAAATGAAAAAAGTGGAAAAAAGAAGAAAAAAGTTAAACTTGCGGGACTCAAAAAAAGTATTGAAAAACTTAAAAATATTACTGAAAATGGACAGAAAGTTGGAGATCAGGCGAAAAAAGTTAGGGAAAAAGGGAAAAATGGAGAAAATTGTGAATCGGTTATTGATTTGACTGATGGGGAACCTAGGATTGAGAATATGGAAATTTTGGAAGAGGTTAAGGAGGAGGAGCAGAAAAAGAAATTTAAAAAGTTGACTGTTCGTCAGTGGCAAGAAATTCAGAAGAAGAAGTATAAGGAAGAGCTGGAGGAGATTGAAACTTCTCTTCGGTCTAGAATTTCTGAGATTATTTCTAGTCCTTTAAACGATTTGATGACTAATGATTATATGTGTGTTGGAGAAAGTGATGAAGAAGATGTCGGAATCACAAAAGAACTAGAGCAAATAGTGAGCACATTAGAACACAAAGGTTTCCGTAATCCCTAATCAGAAAACATGGAAGAAGTCCAAAAGAACTTAAAACGAACAGTCTGCATAACCTCCGAAATGCTAGACGACGTAAAAGAAATGCTAAAGCTTCTGGGTGTTCCAATAGTAGAAGCGCCTTCCGAAGCCGAAGCCCAATGCGCCGAGCTAGTAAAATCATGTTCCGCTCACGCAGTGGCTTCAGAAGACATGGACGCGCTGGCATTCGGTTCAAGGATCCTTCTTCGCGGCTTCAACAACAAAAAAGAGCCAATAATCGAAATCAACCTCGAAACCGTTCTCGACAGTCTTGACTTGACTTATGAAGAATTCGTTGATTTATGCATTTTACTCGGTTGTGACTATTCCAAGACCATCGTCGGCGTAGGTCCTGCCAAGGCTTACACCCTGATTAAACAGTTTTCGAAAATTGAAACAGTTTGCGAGTTTATCAGAACCACGAATAACAAAAAATATGAAATTCCTGAAGATTTTCAGTTCTTGGAAGCAAGAAAATTACTGAAAAGACCGAAAGTAATGAGTGGAGAAAGTCTTTCACTTGTCTGGGGAGAACCTGATGAGGATAAAGTTAAGGAGTTTCTTGTTGGGACTAAAGGGTTTAGCTTAAATCGGGTTGAAAATTCACTTGCGAGGCTGCATAAGAAACAGAAGTTTGCCAAACAGCCGAGAATTGATAAGTTCTTTGTCATGCCGAGTAAAAGGAAGAAGGAAGGGTCGGATGGGGAGACTTTGAAGAAATTGAAAGTTTAGAGTTTATTAATTGAGTAGTTCGAAATTAGTTATTTTTAGGTCTTTTATTTGAGGTCTTTATTTTTAGGTCTTTTATTTTCATGTCTTTATTTCAGGTTTTTATTTTAGGCTTTTATTTTAGGCTTTTATTTTAGGCTTTTATTTTAGGCTTTTTTTTCATATCTTTATTTCAGGTCTTTATTTCAGGTCTTTTATTTTCATATCTTTATTTAATGTCTTTATTTTAGGTCTTTTTTCTTCAGGTCTTTATTTCAGGTCTTTATTTTAGGTCTTTTATCTTCAGGTTTTATATTTTCAGTTTTTTATTTTTAGGTCTTTAAATCAGCTTGCTATTTTCAGCTCTTTATTCAAATCATTTCTTTATCTAGTAAAGGCTATCCTAAGCTATTATTCAAAGTCCTGCTGATAAATCTTAGCAACTGACCTCGAAGGAACAGTTCCCAATATTCCGGTATGCTTCCAAGGCTTCTCAAACCTTTTCTGCTCGACAGGCGACTTGACCGCATTAGACATATGATCAGGGTACTTTCCAACAGTGAATCCAACAGGACAAGTACTCATAAAAGGATGTTCATGCTGAGCGCCAGGATATTTATAATCATTAAAAGGCTTTCCTTTTGCTGTAGGTTTATAAACTTCTTTATTTTCAGTAAAGTTCCTCTGTCCAAAAGCCGTAGTCTTAAAGTCTCCATAAAGTCTTTTATTCTTTTGCTTAATTTTCTCTGATTTCAGCCAATTTTCATAACTTTCATAACTATCAGGAATATGTTCTGGTACCTTCCCGATTGTAATTCCAGGAGTTGAAGACCCTCTCTTAGCTGGAGTAGTAAAAAAACCTTTAGGGCCAGTTTTAACAGTTCCATCTGGAAGCCTTTTACTTTGCACCCAATTGACAGGGTCAGTGGCATAAGGATAAGGAATCCTCTGATCCGAGTAGTTCCCATTATGCTTCCAAGCGGCTTTGTTAGTCTGATACATCCGAGTGGCTCTGTCCTTTTCAATCTGGTAGACTCGAGGGGGGTCGAGGTAAGTATCGCAGATGTACTCAGGGGTCGAAAAGCATCCTTTGTTTTTGGTAGTCGCTGCTGCGGACACCATGAAGTTCTTGTTCCGCAGCTTCACGTTGCCCTCCTCGTCGCGGTGGTTCTCAAGCGGACGAGCGTACATGTCCTCTGCGGTCGCCAGGTACCCTGGCTGGGAAAAGAGCCCGAACTTTGACTTATATGCGTCGAACTTTGACTGCTCAAATGCGGTCTTACGCAGTTGCTCTTCTTTGCCTTTGAAGGACATTACAGTTATTTTGATTATTAGATTTCAGGATATGAGGATGTTTAAGGAAGGAATGGAAATGTTTGGAATTGGATTGGTGAGGAAAAAGGATTTGGACGAGGAGTTTTTGGGATTAGTGAAAAGTTAGAGAAAGTAGTGATTTGGGTTAGAAACTGATTATGATGAAGGATTTTGGATGTTAAGGATTTGATTTTTAGGGTTTTTTTTTAATTGGATGTGATAGAAAGTTATTTTGAGATTAGTTTATGAAGGTTATTTGGAAATCTTTAAAGTCTCAAAGATTTTTGCGTTTTTATATATAAATGGATATACTAGACAAGATTATTCAGTTTCTCAATGAACAGAACCTGGATTCATCTGTTAAAGAAATCGAAAATGAACGAAAACACTGCAAAAAACCCTTAGAAATGGAAAACCAGTTTAATTCATCGATAGCTGAGTATTTTCCAAGCACTTCTCATTCAGAAAGTCTAGTCACAATGCAAAAATTTATAAGAAAAATCGAGAAAAAACCGATAATTCGTCCAGTTCTTCCATCAAAACGTCCAAAACCAACTCAAACCAAATCAGGTTTATTAATTCCAGAGCCAATCCCTTCAGCTCATTCTCAATCTTTTAACTCTCAAAGCGAATTCAAGCCAACATCCTTGAATCAATCAATAAACGACCCTCAGTTCACAAACCCTCAAACCCAAGCATCTCTTCTGTTACTTGAAGAAGAAGAGTCTAAAAACAACGAGCTTCATTCAGATACAGATGAGGATTTCTTGATAATTGAATGTAAAGATGAAGAATTAAAGGATAAAATTCAGCAGGTTATTCAAAATCATTCAGAAATCTTCACAGCGAAGATAAGATTGTTAAAATTGGGAAAAGAAGAGAATTTGAATCAAGAGAAATTTGGAGATTCTTTACTTCCTCCTTTTGCGAAATTTCCACAGTCTTCAGATACTTATTATCCTAAAGAAAGTGAAAGTGTGATGCTTGAATGCTTTTGTTTGAAGGTAGTTTTTGATAGGTATAGAACTGGCTTTATGGACTCTAGGGACTTTGCGATTAATGTGAATGAGTTAATTGCTGGAAGGTATAAAGTGATCACTTTTCTACCTTCTGGAAACTTTAGTAAGGTGTTATTTTGTATTGATACTATCACTGATGCAAAAGTTTGTTTGAAAATATTAGAAAATTCAAAAGAGGCTACTGATTCAGGAATTGATGAAGTTAAAGTTTTGAGATTTTTAGATGCGAATGGCGACTTGGATCTAAAAAATATTGTAAGGTATAAGGATTGTCTTTACCATAATGAGCATTTGATTATCGTTACTGAACTTTTAAGAGATAATCTCCAAGCTTTTCTTAGTCATAACGAAAAAAACAGAAGTTTTTTTACAATGGGTCGAATACAAAAACTCGCATTCCAGATGCTAAAAGCTTTAGAATTCATTCACTCACTCCACCTAATCCATGCAGATGTAAAACCCGAGAATATCCTAATAAAGTCCTTCCGACAAACCTCTTTTAAACTAATCGACTTCGGAAGTGCGCGATTTGTGCATGACGAACTCAGCAACTACGCACAATGCCGAAAGTACAGAGCTCCTGAAGTGATTCTCGGGTTTCATTATGATTTTAAAGTCGATTTATGGTCTCTTGGCTGTGTGATGTTTGAAATTTTCACAGGAAAAGTGCTTTTTGATTGCAATACAGTTCAGGAGTTCTTAGCGAAGGTGATTGGATTGTTTGGACAATTCCCTGAAGATGTTTATAAATATGGGTTAAACTGCAAAAAGTACTTTACGAAGGAAAAAGTTATTATTTTAGAACTTGATGAAAAAACGAACTTTGAAAGTTTAAGGGCTGGCTGGGCACGCAAAAAAAAATACAAAATTTTTGTTCCTAGAAAATGTTCTTTGAAGAAGAAAATGAAGTGTGAGGACCTAGTTTTTGTTGATTTTGTTAGGAGTCTTTTGACTCCTGATCGGTATTCAAGACTTTCAGCGGCTGAAGCATTGAAACATCCGTTTATTAGTGAGAATAGGTATGTTGATGGAATTGAATGATGTGGATAATTAAGAAATTTGAGTTATGGAGTTAAGAAATTGATGTTAATGAATATTAAATATTTATCTAAAATAAGTCTATTCCTAATATTAAAAATAATTTAAAATGTTACCCACAGGACCTATTTTTATATCCAAAAATGTTACACTCAGAGTAATTCTTATATTAAGAATAACCAAAAATAAAATTCAGATAATATAAATAAGAAAATAACTCTAAAATTAACACCCAGTTAATATCTGAATCTAAAAAAATAACTCTAAAATAACACCCTAACACCCAGTTAATTTTTACACCTCATCAAATTAATCTAAATTTAAGCAACAAATGCCAAGTCCCGAAGTATTTGTTTCAGTATCAGTCGAAGCAGTAGACCAAAGATGACTATTCCACTCAGTCCATCCCATAGCCCTTGCAACAGCATAAGCTCCAGAGTGTAATTCAATACTAGAGCACAAATGATGTGTATCAGGGCAAGAGTTGACAGCATCATCATATTTGCAGTTAATACATCCTAGCCTGACATAATAAGGTTCAATAGTCCCAAGAGCTCCAAAAGCTTCAGCCTCGACATCACTTTCACTGAGTTCTTTTCCATCATAAAACCTGACATCATCAACCCTGAGGCTAAGTGGACAAGACTCATACATACTAGGAGTACTTCCAATAAACAAAGAATTTTCATTAGTCATCGTCCATCCCTTCGTTGAATTGACAGCATCAATGATTCCATTCACATAAAGCCTGATACGAGCCTGAGTCCTAACAACAGCGACATGATGCCATTTGTAATAAGGAACTCTCGCATTTGAAACCACAAACTCGCCCATAGGAAAGTCGACGATTTCATCAGTGCTTACATAAACTTTCAAAAACTTATCTTCTCTGTCATAAAATACAGCAGGTGCTCTTTGGTACTGAACATTAGACTCGTCGTCAAGTCCTTTTTGCAGCAAAGGACACCATCGGTACCCGGTACTTGAGTCAGTCTTTTCAATGAATATCCAAAAAGTGACGGTGAAAGTTTTTGAGACGAAGGAGTCTGAATGAGGTACTTCGACGTAAGAGTCTCCTTTGAAATAACCACTTGAACTCGAACTATCTCTGCCTACAGCACTTCTTGGAGCACTTTTGCAGTGGTTCTGGTGACCTGAGTAGTCAAGACACGAGTCATCATCGAAAGTCCAGTGCCCTGTGAGTTTATCCGGAACCGCTAAAGGCATCTTCACAGTTTCAGCTGAAAAAAGACAGAGTCCAGCTTCAAGACTTAAATCACAGAGTTCACCTTGGGCAGTAATCAAGAAAATCAAGAAAAAAGTAAAAATCTTCATCTAAACAGTTTTTTTATTTATTATGGATTTATTCGAAGCTTTTTTCGGCTTTACCCAAGAATGCTCAAGTCCTTCTCCAGGGGTAAGCCTGATGGTCGGGTTCCACTCAAGACACTTTTCAATGAAATCAAGAAATTCACTTGAAACAGATTTAAAAACATTTGAAAGTGGTTCTCCAGCAGGAGTGATAACTTTTCCATTCATCAATTTACAAGTTTTAACTGAATTTCCATCAAAAAACAATGACTTTCGAGTAGAAACAGCTAAGACCTCAGCAGGTGGACTTCCAATAGTGCCGATGATATGAAGCAACTGGTCAAGTTCAGACTCTCCAGGCCACAGGGGGTATCCAGTGACGAGTTCAGCGAGGATGCATCCAAGACTCCACATATCAATAGCTGTGGTATAAGGAATTCCTAAAATGATCTCTGGAGCCCTGTAAAATCTGCTCTGAATATAAGTGTGAAGTCGCTCTGGTGTGAAACAAGAAGAGCCAAAGTCAATCAACTTGATAAGCGCTTTCTGAGAATTCACTAATAAAATATTTTCAGGTTTCAAGTCACAGTGAATGATGTCTAAGCTTCTCGTGTAGGTCAAAGCTGTCAGGATCTGTTTTGTGAAACATCTGATGAGTGTTGGAGAGATTCCTTGAAATGAGTTTAGCTTCAGGAATTCATATAAATTTACACTGATCAATTCAAAAGTGATGCAGACATGGTTACGGAAACTGAAATAGTTCTTCATTCGGATGATGTGTTTCGAGTCGTCTGGGTCATTTTCTATCATTTTTTGAAGAACTCGGATTTCAATGTTAGCCTGTTGGTGAAACTTGCTTTTATTTTTAATCACTTTAACTGCCACTTTTTCTTTCTTTTTGTGGTCAAAACATTCACAGACCTGCCCAAAGCTGCCCTTTCCCAACAAGGTCAAAATTTCATAGCGATAAGCGATATGGTCACGTTTAACAAGAAGATAATCAGTCTGACTATCATCAAATCCGAAGTTTTCACATTCAAGTCTCACAGGAATTTTATTTTTAAGGCTTCCGAAGTAGTAAATATCTGAATACTTTAAAATTTCAGTCTGTTCATAAACCGTCAGTTCGTTTTTAAACAAATTCAAGACTTTTCCTGGTTTTAAAGGAAATTCAACTTCTTCAGGTGAGACATAAGAAGACTTCGGCGAAACTGAAAATTTCAGTGATCGGTTCGAGTAATTTCCTGCAACTTTTCCTGAATTCTTTCTGCCTATCGGAACATTTATTTGAAATTTGTTAGAAGAAACTTTAGGAGAAGCAAGAATATTCAGAAGTTTCGAGCTTTTATTTTTTTTTATTGAAGATTTTCTTTTGGATTCACCTTTGCAGTCATTTTTTTTTGATTTGATTCTTTTTTTTTCAGTGATTTTTCCTGGACGCTTTATGACGAGTTTTTTACTGTTGGGGGAAATGATTGAGGATTCTTTGTTGGACACGTTGAGTTTCGCTTGAGAGTCGACTGATGACAGCATATTTAATTATAATAATGATTGAGAGTCAGGACAAGGTGCTCAGGAAGAGGCTGAATAGCATCAACTCTGAGAATAGAAAAGAAGTAAAGATTATTTAGACCTGGCTCACTGTCACTGGCGCTGCTGCTCTTTTACAGGACCAGCCTGAGTATTACCCTTATTTGAAAAGTCTTCCGAAGGACCCGGAAAATAAAGGAATCAAGCAAATTGCGAAAGATGTTTCTAGGACTTTCCCTGAAGATAAAGGTTTAGATAAGGTTGTTTTGAAGGATGTTTTAGAAAGTTATACCTTGAGGAACCCGAATATTGGGTATTGTCAGGGATTGAATTTTATTGTAGCGACTTTGATGCAGTTGGGGTTCAGTGAATGTGAATCCTTTTGGATGTTTGTTCAAATTGTTGAACATTATACACCTAGTAGCTATTATAATTCCATGGCTGGAGTTATTTTGGATCAGAAGGTTTTTGACCATGTTTTCATGCATAAACTTCAGAAAGTTGCTAATCATTTGGAAAGACTGGGAATTGAATCTTGCTTGTTTACTGTTCAGTGGTTTATTTGTATGTTTTCTTTTAATTTTGATAGAGATGTGGTGTGTCTTATTTGGGATGCTATTTTCTTGCATGGTCATTCAATATCATTTTCAGTTGGAATCTGCGCTTTAAGCATCATAAAAGAAAGCATAATGACTCAAAAAGACTTCGTAGTAACTCTTGCAGTAATCGAGCAAGGCTGCAGAAACATTTCAACAACTCAAATGAAATCCGCTCTAAATGAAAAGCATCATCGAATATCCTGGAAGTTCATAAAAAAACTACGAGACATGAATGAAAAAATAGTGATCGACGACTACAACTCCCGATATGCAAAAATTTATACACAAGACGAGCTTATTTCAACCATTCGCTCTCTTTGTATCGATGAAGGCGACTGTAAACAGAAGATTCTGAGGACTTCAGGATTTTTCACTTTTGGGTGCAAATTGGAAGCAATCGACGGGTACCTTGACTTGTGTTCTTATCCGAAATATATCAACTATCCTGACTTCTTTCATAAAAATCATCTTCTTGGAAAAAAGAATCATTGTTGCAAACATGATGAAGGGATTGAAGAAGAAATAAAATTGGAAGAAGTTATTGAGGAACCGTTAGAATTCATCAGAAAAAGCTCGTTTATTGGTTCTTTGAAACGATCTACTCTCACCATATCAAATAGTTTCGATTCTGACTGATTAAACATGAATTGTTTTCGATATTAATAATTAATAGGTTGGTATAAAAATTATTTTTAAAAATGGAAAATACTCAAGTTCAAAGCTTTTCACTTTAGTTGTATAAGTAAAAATATGCACTTTTTTGTTAAAATTACTGAAATAATTTCGTATTATTAGGCTTTTCAAGATTATTTCTCTTGATCACCAAATGAGAAAAATATAAACCAGAGGATTTTTTAATTTCTACTTTTATATTTTTTAGTATTTGAGATGATTTACTCAAATTACTATTATTTTTTTGAGATTTCTTCAATTTTCTCTGTTTTGGTTGAAGTGATAAGATTCAAAACAGATGAAACAAAAAAAATCATATCTTTTAGTGCGAATTTTCAAAGATCTTAGGATTTTCAGCAGGTCTTATCAAAAGGCTCTAGAAATTTATTGGATTATAAAATTTTGGGTGTTTATAAGTTCGAAGTTTTTTTAATTCGAATTAGTTTTAGAATAGTGAAAATCTTTGCGACCTTTAGAATTTTTAACTATTTTAAAAAAGATACGACTTTTTGGAGGTTTTATTTTACCTCGTTGATAAATTAGAGAATTTAGATGTAATAGGAAGGATGATTTTAAAGATATATAAATTAGAGGATATTGAATTTTAAAGATAAATTTTTGAATCTTAGTCATTTAATAAAACTATATGACTAAACATTTAAAGCAATATATGATTTTTTTTCTATAATGAATATCTTTGAGTAGACTTTTGTATTTCGCATAAATTAGGTTTTGAATCCATTCAAACATAATTTTGAATTCTTTGAAATAGCTTTTGGATATAAATAAATCAATCATATAAATAATATTTCGATTTATATAAAAAACACTGCATTTTCATATAAATAGACTTTAAGTCTTATAAAATTGGCTGTGGAGGCACATAAAATAGACTTTGAAGATATATAAAAATTGAGTTTAATTGATATAAATACCTTTATATTCATAAAAAATAGCACCCGAATTTATCAAAACTTAGACATTGAATTCATCTAAAAACGCTTTTGAATAATATAATAATATGTTACGAATTGAAATAAAACAAACCTTAAATTTTTATAGATTAGCCTTGATTATATCAAATAAATTTGATTTAATATTAATAGTTTGAATATAATTGAAAAAAGCTTAGATAATCATCCAAACTGCTCTTGTCTATTCAATTGTTTTATACCTGTCTATAAAATCGTTTAAATTTAGAATACCAAAGCATATTTATATTTTTACACAATCTAAAAATAATAAATAATTTCAAAAAGAAATATTAACTTTAAACAATTTAAATTTATTCCATCAGAAATCAACCTCACTCTTTAACGTATTTGTCAAATATGAAATTTAACTTCAATCTCCACAAATATAATAAATAGTCATCATTCTTTAAATAAACAACCCAATAATCTTCAAATTATTCAAAAAATCTTCAAAAATCTTTTTCAGCAAACCTTCAATTTATTATAATAATTCTATTTACTCCTAGCAAAAATCCATAATTTCATTAGTTCTAATTGAATAATTTGGTGAAACATCTAATAATAATGCAGAATTTGCCAAAAGTAATCTGTCCCCAGTCGTTTCCATCAACCCCCACAACAGAAGGTCTTTCCTGTGCTTCCTGCAAACTTTCTTTTATTTCGCCAAAAGACCTGGCTCTTCATTTGTCGAAATTAGATGACTCAAATTTCACATCTGACGAATTCCAAAATCCCTTGCAATGCGAAAAGTGTTTAAAAACCTTTGAGTCTTATCAAGGGCTGAGACAACATCAAGGTAAAGTCCACAGTTCCTTGAAAAAGGCAAAATGCAAGTTCTGTAAAAAACGATTCAAAAATACCTACGCAGTCAAATATCATCGTTTACAGGTCCATGAAAAAAGAAACAGGGTTGAATGCTACTTGTGTGGTAAAGTCCTTTACAATCAGTTCAACTTCAAGAATCACCTGAAAAAATGTCAGGATAGGTTCTTTGGAGATAAGGCTAGATTTGCGGTTGATGGTGAAAAATCAGAAGTTGATAGTAAATCCTTAATCTAGGTTTGGTGATGATGATTATTTTTAGATGATTTTCGATGAAAAATTTGATAATAAATTTGAATATTTCCTTATTAAACATATTATAATAGATTTATTCAAAACGAATATAAGTTTATTCAAAATGAATACAATTGAATAAAAGAATGATAATTTTAAGTTTGATTAAAGGGCTAAAAAGGAATCCTTAGATTTCTTAAACTATTTTTTTTATTAGAGGCTGCATCCTGCTTGTTTAAAGATTTAAAAGTACGATTTAGTCAAAACTGAGGATTAAAAAGAATTGTTTTGACATTTATCTTATATATTTAAAATAGCTTATTTGAGTTTAAAATTGATGAAAATTCTGATATCGATGACTTCTGTTCGAAAGTATGAGAAAAAAATATTTTTTCCTAAAACTACTGATAATTTTCCTTCAATTAAATAAAATATTTTAAATGTTTTGTTAGATATTTGAAGAGTTAATAAACGTTTGATGAAATCGATTGTTAAATAACCCGAAATGCTATAGGAAAGAAATTAATTATTAATATCAAATTCTTGATGAAAACAATTAGATTTCAGTGATGATAAAAAAGCCAAAGTACTAAATGACTAATTCTAAGTAATTCTTTACAAGTATTAAGCCTAAAAAGAATCCAAATTTTCTGATAATTAAAATTATGTTAGTAAAACTTTAAGCTTGATAATAAAATTAACCTTATATATTCGCAACTCTAGAGCTTCAATGAAATTCAACTTATCCTTCAAGCACTCACAACAATCTTGCTCTTTCCCTAAACATTCAAATTAAATTCCACTATCAGTATCCTTTATGAACAAAATTAACAATCTAACCTAAATATATTAGATATCTAAGAAAAGTTCATAAAAAAGCGACTCACAATTCCATTTTGAAAGCAAGGAAGTTTATGACTCGAAAGTCCATCAGCTAAAAACTGACTTTTCGCGAACATATCTTTAAGTCTAGAGTCATTTTCCTCACTTTTCGAAATCTCAGGAAAATCCTCATAAAACTTTTTCAAAAACTCCTTTTGTCTCAAAGTCGCAAATTCCTGAAAAGTAGATTTTTTTACTTCTTCAAATTTACTCCAAACTTTTCTAGCAGTGATAAAGTCTCCACAAATAATAAGTCCAGAAGCAAGTCCTTCCATTTTTTCATGATACGAGTTATCAGGACGAAGACTTACAAGCAAGTCAACCAAATAATCCTCTTCAAATACAGACCCTTCCTTAGCGGCAGTTTTTCTTATTTTTCTGTTATTTTTTCTCTGTTTCTTGCTAACTTGAGTTGCTTTAGAGCTGAGACTATTGACAGAAAACTGAGAAGCGACTTCATCATTAAGTACATTATCCTCAGAATGCATGAGTTTTTTATTATGCTGTACAAATTCAAGTCTCGCTTTTTTTTCATGAAAGACTTTCAAGTTTTTATCAAGTACCTCACAAAAGTCTTGAGCGTAATGCTGCAAAGTAGACCTGACCAAATCTTTACTTTCCCCATTCGAAGCGACAGTTGCAGCTTTTTTGTACTTTCCTCCCTGAAGCCAATACCTGACCTTCGCAAGCTCCTGGTCCAAAGGGTCAATAATTAAAGCTGCACTTTCGAACCTTCCTAATTCCGCACATTTAGAACTCCATCCTTCCCTCATTCCAGCTTTATTCCAGTCATTCATTTTACAAGCAAGTTCCCATTCTTCACCTCGACTATAAAGTTCCTGAGCCTTTTGAAAGTCATCAGAAAGTTCGAATAGAACAGCAGATTGAAAAGCGAATTCAGAATTTGCTAAAGATTCAGCGATTTCCTTGAAAGTTTCTTTACCTGGTAATAATGAAAGGCCTTGAATGTAAAGTTTCTGGTTTTTTATTAAATCAAGTGCTTTTCGTTTGTAACTTTCTCCGCCTTTTACAAGTTCTTCGAGAGCTTTTGGGAAATTTTTTAAGTCCATGCAAATTTGGTACTTTCGCTCGGTTTCGGGCAGGTCGTTTAAAGAGTTTAGGTAAGGCAGGTATTCTTTTGGGTCTTTTTGGGTGAATTTGGCTAGGGTGCTTGTTAGTTGAAGGTCGTACATTCCTAAGGCTACGTTGAAAAGGTTGTCTGGGTTCACCAACCAGCTTAGGTATTTTAAAGAGGCTTCAGTTGTTGAGTGAGGATGAGATGACTCGTGAGGAGCTTTTATTGGTTTCGATGAAGGAATGGATGATGATTGAATCCAGGTTAAAGCTGTTTCGATCTCACTTGGCGTTTTTATTATGAAGGATGTCAGGATTGTTAGAGGATGGGTTGCTGGGTCTAAGTGATTTCGGATTAAATCTGCGATTTTGTTTGTTTTTCCGGGAATTTCTTCGGATTCTTTTAGGTAGTATTTGCATGTTGAGTTTGTGTCTTTCAAGGAGGTCAGGAACAGATTCAAATATTCCTGCCGAGCCACCTGCTGAACAAAAAGTTTGACATCAAACAATTCCTGTTCAATATCAACCAAAAGATTCAAGTCAATTTTATGCTGTCTTAACAACTTGAAACTATTCAAATAATCCTTCGCCCTGACCAAATTTTCAACTTCATGCAAAACAAGGCGTCTCGGTGCGAAAGTTTCAAGATTACCTCTGGAATGTTCAAGAATCAAATTCCATCCATTCAAAGCCACAATAGAACTGGTCTTTTCCACATACCGACTAAAAAAATGATCATTGCTCGGGTCAGGAAAAGCTTTATTCCACGGCAGTTCATTTAAACTAAAAACAAACAAAACATCATACGGAGCACTTTTTTTTATCATCATCAAAAAATTAGAAGTCATATAAAAACTTGTGCAACCTGCCAAAATCAATTTATTTGACAAGAAAAGACTTCCCGCTTTCAAAGCAAGAAATTCAAATGATCCTGAAGAGTTGAGAAAGACTTTTAAAGAATCTGCTGGAAATGAAAGCTTTTGCACGAGTTTTGAATCTAAGTAAATCGAGCCGTCTGAAGTGTGAATGAATAGCGAAGAGTTGCAAAGGGTCAAGGAAATGATTTGGCAGGGGTAGTCTCTGAGTTTGAACTCTTGCTCATCTTGAAGTTTGAAGAGAAATTTTCCTTTTGAGTAGAAAAGATCTGAAGATGTCTGCAACAAAAGGTCGACTTTAGAAGGAATTAAAACTTTGTTGTCAGTCAATCGAATCACCTTTGAACTTGTGACTGCCAGGGCGTGGTCTTCGAAAAGACTGACGAAAAGAACAGGTTCGTCGACTTGGAACTCTGAATGACTTAGAGGAGGTGGAATGATGCCTTTGCTGAACTGTGTTAAAAGGACTTTAACCCCATCAATAACAGCGACATTTCCATTATTTTCACTGTAATGCAGTAGCATCTTCTGTTTAAAAACACCGTCCGCGAGGTATACCAAGAAATCATCGACCCATAGAAAGTCCTTCGCTTGAGGAAGGAAATGTTTGAAGTACCAGTGAAAGTTAAACTTGCAGTAAAGTTCTAAACCTCTGTCAGTCAACACAGTCAGTACTTTTCCCTCAAGTCCCCAGTCGATTTTCAGTACTTTTTTCCCATAAAGCAAAAATTCTTCATGTTTTAACCCGTTTCGTTCCCAAAAAACAATTTTATTCTCTTTAACTCCTGCAATTTGAGAGAAGTGCCAACTAATCAAGCAACTATCCAACAGGTCTTCCTTATCACCAACTGAAAAAACAGGTCCTTTTTCATCTGAAACTAAAGAATTTTCAATAACTTCCCCTTTACAATCGAAATTAAAAACCAAAAATCCTTTTTCCACATTTCCACAAATCTGAAAAAATTTTCCATCATTTCTCCAAGTGATAGAAGCATTTTTTCCCAGAAACTTCGGAATTTGAAAGGCTTTTAAGACTTCAAGTTCAGAATTTTGCAAGAAAAAAGCTCCATTAGCCAAGACAATGACGAGAAGATCTTGTGCTGGAGACCATCGAGCGTCTAAGATATCGAAGGACATCTCGCCTTCGTTCATTGTTGAATCATTTTCCAAGGAATGACTGATGAGACTTGTGCGAGTGATGAAGAAAAGTTTTGACTCAAGTTGCAAAAAATCCATTCGGACCAAGTCGATGATTTCGATTTCTAAAAATCTTTCAATGACGCTTTCCGAGTTGATTTCTTGTAATTTTCTTGGAGATGACAAGATAAAGATTTTTTCTGAGTCACAAGCGAAAGGTCCTTGATATGGCCAATGTTCACAGATACCTTTTCCTAGATTTTTCATTATAAGGCGATACCAGATTAGTATTAAATAATCAAACATCTCGCATCTGCTGACTTACGCTTCGTTGAATTAATGAAAATTTTACGACTGTCAATTATTTGCTTGCGATTCTCGAATTCAGGTAATTTTGACCTGCTGGTCTCTTCGCCGTCATCAGATAAAAAACTAGACTGAGAAGGTTTTTCTTGAATGGAAAAACTGTTCGCTTTCATTTCAAAGATCTCCATCGAGGCAGAGGGACTATGTGAGTTGAGAAAATCATCAATCTTTAAATGAACTTCAGTTTTTTTCGCTTTACTTGATTTACTTCTAGATTTTTTACTTCTTAATTCGGATTCAGCTGTTTTTTTCCTGATCTCTTCTAAATCATGGACATCGAAAGACTTGCTAAGTTTTCGAAAGGCGTTAAATTCAATAGTTCCGTTTCTTCTTTTAGAGATAAATTCACCGTTGCAGTTTTTAACATAAAGAACAGGCAACTTATCCTTGATTTCTACTTTACTCGTGTATTTACTGAAGAATTCACTTTCAACGATCCAGTCGAAATTAAAGTGCAAGGGTTCTGAATTTGCGAATTTTGAAAGTAAGGACTTGAGATAAGAGTAGTTCGGGGTTTGATCATACATCAACTTCCGGGTGTACTTGAAGAATGACTCGAATTCTGCAGGGACTTCACGAAAGAGGTAGTCTCTTTTAATGTTCAGCTTTTGGTTGAGGATTAGTTTGATGTTGCGATGATTGTCAAGTTTTTCATCGATGTGCCAGGGAAGGTTACCTCGAATCATGTAAAGCAGGGTGTAAGACAATGACTCTAAGTCATCTCTTCTGCTATGTCTGAAACCCAGGTGGGTGTTAATTGAAGAAAAAATTACACTGCCTTTGAACCTGCATTTATTTTTAAACACTCTGTGTTTTCCTTCTATTTTGAAAAATGTGGAAAGACCGAAATCGACTAGAAACACTTTTTTTTTATCACTTGTTAAAAGAAATTGAGATGGTTTTATGTCTCGATGGATAATGTCAAGGTTATGCATTTTTTCGATGCGGTTTAAGATTTCTAACCCCACAGCTGCCACACATTTTATGGAATAGATGTAGTCGTTGTCCTTATATTGTAAGTTTTTGCCGAAGAGCTCCATTAGAATGAAGTCAAAGTTATCAATACTTCCAAATTCGAAGACTTTCATGAAGTCTTCGCATTTACTTAAAGTTTTTAGAATTTTGTATTCTTTTTGAAGACTTTGCTTATCTTCGCTTATTTTCATTGCAAAGTTCTGTAAAGTTTTAGGGTCTCTTACTGCTAAGACCTGGCCGTAACCTCCTGAACCTAAGGTTCCGTAGACGGAGTAAGGGCCGATTCTTTTAGGTACTTCCATTAATTTATTAATAATTTGAGGAAAAATCATTTTTGACTGGTTTCAAGAATTTTTAGGTTTTTGTCGATCTTCAATAGAGAAAAATGTTTGAATATTAATTTTCATTACTAGTGAATTTATTTAATAAGTCTTATTTATCATGGCTTTACTGATACTGTGCCGTGCTTTGAACAGTACTTGGTTGAGTAACCTTTGGAGAGAAGATGGTCGCAGATGTTACAATGTCTGAATCGTTTTGGGGTTAATGGAGAATTTGTTATTTTGTAACTTATGTCTCTTGGAGTTAGACTTTTACTTTTACTTCGAGAGAATGACCTGGTTCTGCCTGTTTTTGCTTGTCTTCCTGCGATGACAGTTATTCTTCCAATATTTGTTTTTTTCGGTGTCCTAGATCCACTTTTGGCTTCAGTATCATACCGAATTCGTTTAGGCGAAGCATCCTTAAAAGGTACATTCGCTATTTTAGGTTCTTTAAAATTTTTCATACTTTGGGCAGTTTTAAGTTGTTCACGAAGCTGATTATTTTCGTTTCTAAGCTTCTCAATTTCATCTAACAAATTTTGGTTTTCCGCATTTTTAAACCTGGCAGACGACTCTTTCGAGCTAGGACTTTGGAAGTCTTTTTCATTCGAAAAGCTGATTTTTTCTCTTGAAGGGTTAAAGAAAGTTTTACTTTCTTCTTTTTTCGAAGTCTTTTCCGTGAAACTAGAACTTTTCGTGTGTTTTTCTTGAGATTTATCTTTAAAACCAACATCTTGGGTATTTTCAGCGAGTCCTGTGAAGGTCCTAATGCGGTCAAATCCTGAATTAGAAGATTTGAATGGATTTTCATCGAAAAATCCGCTATGACTATCGACACTGAATTTTAAAGACGAGTCTAGAAGATGATCATAAAGAGGGTCATCCTTGTAGGACTTTTTCAAGGAGTTTCCTTTTGAGTTCTCCAAAAAAACATTTTCCGGCAATTTTTCAGAAGGTTTGAGAGAACTTTCAGAAGGTTCTTGAAGAGTTGAGTCTATAATTTTATCGAACTTGCAAAGGTTTTCGATGTCTTCGCTACGGAGACTGTCTAGCTTGTCGACTTCGATTGATTTGTAGTTCGATGGTTTGGTGGATGTTGGGGAATTAGAGATTTCTATCAGTTTGTCGTCTTTTAGGTCTTTTAAAGCGCCTCGTAATTTTTTGAGCTCGTCTCTTAGTTTTGAGTTTTCAAGGGATCTGGCAGAGATCATTATTTAAGTATTAGAGAAATTTAAAATTTGAATGTTTAGAGATTAAAATTAGAACAATTTGATTTTTAAGGCTATGAGGAATCTGAAGAATATTCAGGGATGTTTTACTGGTTTAGATAAATAATTTGTGAATTGCTTTACTTAAGTTTTTTTTAACCTCTTTTAAATATTTCAATTCATCTCAAAGTTAATGACACTTATATCTGAATAAAATTATTTTAAGGTGATACATTTAATTTAAAGTACAATCTAACTTAGCCCAGTGCCATTTTAGCTTAATTTAAAACTTGTAACATTATTTTCAAAGCAAAAAGTGAATTTTTAACTTGAAGTCAGATAAGGTCTTGGCAATTAGGCACAAGCCCTTCATATTGATGATTTCTTCTTGAATTGTCTGTTTCCATTCTCTACTGCATTTGTTGAATTTGCTCTTATCAATCTTTACCAGCTCTACCAATTTTGAAAATTCTTAATTCATATGACCAATTTGCATAACCTTTTACATGCTTGAGACTTTATTCCTATTATTTTTGATTATATTGTATTTTACCAGATAGCGCTTCAGCTTATGAAGGGCTGGCTTGAATATCTCCTCTTTTGTAGAGAAAGAAGAATTAAAAATTCATCTGATTAAAGGATATCTGAAATCGCCTGATAAGTCTTCAAGCTTAAGATTTTATATATATAATAAATAGTTTTAGATATATTCAATGTTAAAACAGAATTTTTTAATAATATTTAAAATTAGTACACGAAACAATATCTTTTAAAAGATTTATCATTTAGTTTTTATTCCTGATACAAATTTGAACAAAAATTATATATAATAAATCTTTTAATCATATTTTCAGTTATTAAGGCACCAAGATTAAAGGTATTGGTATTTTTACTCTGAAATTTCTATTTTACCTACTTTAAAATTTATAAGCTTAGTTTGAAATTAGAATAGTCTTCAAAAAAATGATTTAGTTATAATTATTAGTTATAGTAACCTGTTTTGTTCAGTTTTATAAAAAAAATTTCAATTTTAATAGCAGGTAGTTTGGATAATATTTATATCACTGCTTAATAACAGGAGAATTATATTTGCATTATTCAATTAAAAATCAATAATAATTCAAAATATTTGTATCAGAAATGTTTATTTTGATAGGCAGGATTCATCGGATGAATATTATCTTTATATATCTAATACTACTTTGATAAAGAGTATTATTAGTTATACGATAATTTCGAGTACCCTATCTATAAGAGAATTTAAAGCCTGCTGTTATTAGCAAGGCTAAAAACACTACTTAATACATTAATCCATCTATAAAAAGATAATAAAACTGAATTCTTTGTTTTAAGCAATTTATTTGTTGAATATAAATTCAGATGCGGTCATTCTTATCATTTGGTTTCATTCAAAGGCTAAATTTAAACAACTAATATAAACCTTCCAATGAAATTAACAAAAATTCAGGTAATACTTTTAAATAATCATAGATTTCTCAAATCAAATCAATAAAAAAGGTTATTCACTTGAAATTAATAAAATATATACCCATTTAAAACATCTCAATGAATCCTTACAAATAACAGATCTTACATCATTTTAATTATCACTAAATCATTTTCCATCCGAAAGTACTCTAAAATCAATTTTCGAATACAAAGGAGGAGGATTAAAAATGACTTCTACGCAAGCATCAACACCGCTTTCATTAACCTGATTATTCGGAGAATAAGGTCTTCCTAGCAAAAAGTCT
Source organism: Stentor roeselii (assembly GCA_006503475.1). Classification (NCBI taxonomy): domain Eukaryota; phylum Ciliophora; class Heterotrichea; order Heterotrichida; family Stentoridae; genus Stentor; species Stentor roeselii. The sequence continues at coordinate 105,503 of RSEH01000080.1, read as the reverse complement.
CTTTCATTCGGGAAAATATGCTTCAAATCTCTAAGAAACCTAATAACCGAGTAGACGATATAAGCTTCAAGCAATATAATCAGTCCTTGAATAACAAAAACAGGAATAGAAGGAAATATAAAAATCAACCCGCATCTCATTGCAAGGATTACCACCGAATAACACAAGTAAAACCAAGAAAGTCCTCTGTGATATCTTCGACTACTAAAGAACCCAACGACAGGCAAGAGAATCACAATGATAATCAAGTAAAAAATTCCAAAATACAGAATAAAAGACACCAAAATGCAATCTACAATCGCAAGCCATGAAATCCTTTTGGATATCGAAGAAATTCGCTGGAGCTTCTGCATTTGAGCATCTGTCATGATTGGCATCGTGTCTGGAAAGACGTAGTCAGCATTTGCCAGGTGGATCGGAGGAATGCTTGAAACGAGACAGGCTGGGTTCGGAACTTGATCACTCTCGGGACTGAGAGAATCTGGAATGAAATGGGAACATGATGTTTTATACATATCGGAATTTTCGGGTTTTAATGAGTCATGGTCTACTTGCTTTAGAGGACTTCGGTCACTTTCCATTATTATAGTTATAGCATGAGGTGAAAGTAATTAAAATACATAGAATATTGAAAATTTTAGAAGGGTGAATATTTTAGTGAGTTTATTGAAGAGAGTTGCTGATTCGAAGTAACTTCACATGTTTAATCTGCGTCGTAGTAATTCCAAATGTTTAATCTACTCTTAAAGATGTGAAATATTTACAGAATTTTTCTTATTTGATTCAAAATTTTCTTCAAATCGCCCCTAAATCTTTTGAATGTCTTCAATTCATCAGCACACGAATCAACCCAGAATTCACCATTAATTCCAACCCTTTTAAAATCCAGAAAAATTCACAAAAAAACCTATCACCTAAAATCTTAAACAAGCCCATTCATTATCCTACATAATTCAAAAATGCTTCCTTGCCATGAAGGACTTTTACTGAAACCAGTGAAATGTGGGGCATTCCACTCATTTTTAGTATCCGAGTACGAAAACCTGTCCTTAGTTTTCAATCAAAACATTCTCAAGCTTCAAAAGTTAAAAAAAATCCTTTCAACTCTCGAAGAAGATGAAAAAAGTTCATCATCAGTTCAACCTTCAGACTCTTTCCTCTCAAACCCTTTGGAGTCTATTCTAAATAAGCCGAGTAATTCAGAACTAGTGATTTGTTCCAGGTTTCCTGAATTTGTTTGCAAGTCGAAATACTTTAGTTTAACTGCGAAGTTGAATACGAATGATTTGGTCATTGGTCCTGAATTTAGTTTCATTGTTGTTGCATTTTTATACTCAGCTGAAGCGACACCGAAAAAGATCAGACATGCCATGAATGGTCGGAATATCTTTAGAGGGAATACAAGGGCTGTACTTGCTTTTGAACCTGAAACTGGCCAACATCAGGTCGAGTTTAAACTTCAGGTTAAAGAAGTTTCGTCGCATTTTCCTTCTGGAGTTTTTCATCTTGTCTTTGAAGTTGAAGAGTCGGAAGATTGTCCTCAGTTAATTGTGAAGCCACTTGTTATTCAGAATTTAAGGGTGAGGGCTAAGGAGTATTATGTTGATTTGATTAAGTGATTAGAATTAGTTGATTGTATTGTGATTTATTGTTGGGTTTTTGGTTATGCAATAATTTTATTTGGAAAGTTTTAGATAAGATTTATTTGCATTTAAACGAAAACTATATTTTTTTTATCGGAAAGGTTTTATTAGATAGAGATGAAATTTAAAAATAGTTAAGCATTATGAAGGGAATTATTCTTTGATTTTATATTGATTTTTCAGAAATTTATTATAAATACTTATCAGCAGAGAATAATCCTTAATAGGCAATCTTAAGATTTATCTTAAACGTCTTTAAACCTAGCTCAACCTTATCTCAAACACTTCATTCAAAAACTTACTGATGCGAGAGTAATACTCCCAAGGGTCAGTAATCGAAAAGTCCTTCTGTCTTAAAATTTTTTTGATTTTTTTTTCAGTTTTTTTCCTGAAATTGTAATCCTGGAGAAAATCGATGATGCCCAAAGCAATTTTTCTATCAAAAACAACTTCATTTGTCTCTGTAAATTTTTTAACAGGGATAGCAAGAATCAAAGAGTAGTCAATAATATTGCAGTTATGAAGCACTTCAAAATCCTTTCTTAGTTCTTGCAAAAATCTTTCATTATCAGTCCCTAAAATGACTTTCACTTTATTTTTGATGAAATTTAAGTCTTTTAACACAATTCCTGGAACTGGAAAATCATGAATGTCGACTGAGCGATCATAAAGACTTCCTTTTAAGTCAAAAATCACTTGATTTTCTCTGTCCTTGATCAGGTTCTGCATGACCAAGACATTCATTTTTTCAGGTAAAATCTTGAAAGCTCCAAAAATCTTTACAAGTCGACTGGTGCTGTTTTTGATTCTTTTATAATAAAAAGGAAGAATATCTAATAAATTGCTTATTTCAGCATCTCTGACAATTTTAATAACAAATAACTTGTTTTCAGTGCAGATTAGGTAAGATCCACTTTTGCCTCCAAGGACTGCTGTGAGCCTTTTCACTGAAATAATATTTTCCTTGGTGAAAAAAGTATTTTCGAAGTGTTCACTAGTGATACCGTTGATTCTTCTAATATCCTCAAAAATCTCAGGCTGGTATTCAATGATTCCTAAATTCGGGTCATAAACTAACTGGTTTTTACTGTTTTCAATGCCAGAAACTTCATATTTTTCAAAAACACTGAAAAACTGGTCCTCGCTGAAATAATAAGAATTTTCAGTCTGGTTTTTTTGACATTCGAACTGTTTTGCTTCGAACCGAAGAGTCAAACAAATCAGAATTTTCAACAAGTTCTAAGTTTTTCTTACTTTGATATCCTTGGTTTCTAAACTTTGTCTCATGTCGATTCCTTCATCGTTGACTGGAATCAGTAGTTTCGAGGTGGACCTCATAGAAATAGTAGAAAAATTAATTCTTTTCTTGATTCTCATTTTTCTATTGAATAACTTCCATTTAAGTTCTCTTAAAATTGAAGGATCTAAAATTCTGTAAATAGTTGAAAGGTTGACTGCTGTAAGTAGAAAGAGAAATACTAAAATTTTAAGAACTTTTGACTCGTAGAACATGTTGAAGATCAAAACGAAGACTAATACAGAAACAAAGATAGAGTTCACAAATATCAGGTTCATGAACTTCTGAAGACTTCCTGAAAGTGATGCTTTAGTCAAGACTTTTACATAAAAAACCAGCAGCCATAAGGATAAAACATCAGCCATGATCAGTCCAAATACAAAATATTCTCCAATAGAGTCTTTCTTTATTGTACAGGTAGAATACTCATCTTGACCTAAACTATTCGTATTAAAATTCACTAAATATATCACAGCTGATAAGAAAATTATCAGAAAGTAGTAAATTTTATTTCTTTTCGTGTAACTCGTAGAGACTTTTGCCCTAACTTGCAGAAAAATCTCGAATTTCAAACAGAATGAAGTGAGAATAGAAAATGAAATGTTTAGGGTAAAGATTGAGCTGAAAATATCGCAGTGCTCTTGAATCGGTTCATCAGAACTTGGCAAAAGAATGCTGAAGATAAGACTGAGGTCGGTAATAAACTGACTGAACTGCATCATGAGTAGGAAGTGTCCAGGACTTCGTCGTAGTTTAGGCAGAATATAGTGAATAGCGATACTCAAGCTCACCATTACTGTCGAAATTACAGAAGCAACCAAAAAGATAATATCAAAAGTGCTAATTTTCATTATATTAATAAATCTACTTTAATCCTATTTTTATCATGAGAAATTCTTGAATTTCTCACATCTTCCTTTGAAATAAAAATTCAAAGCTTCAGATTTTTATTTAAAATAAGTTTTATATATCATGATAAAGCAAACACCTTCATGGACAATGACCAGTCGAAAATTTTACACTCACCAAGAAATAACCCCTGGTCCAGGAGCATATTCAAATCCATCCAGTTCTCCAGGTCCAAACTTCAAAATAGGAACTTCTCCCAGATTATTCCTTGGAAATAACGACTTAACTCCAGGTCCAGGATCATATTCTCCACAAAAAATGCTACCAGCTCAGCCAAAAGCCTAGTAATTTCTAATCAGCATGCCAAGTTCAAATAGATCTGAAATGGCAAATAAAAACAAAGTGCCAGGTCCAGGTTCTTATCTTCAGTTCACAAAATCTGATGCTCCATCATTTTCTCTTCGAGGTCGTTCTCAAGACACCCAATCAAATGAAAACCCGAAACTAGGTCCGGGCCATTACGACCCGGTTTATTCAACCACAATAGAAAAATCTCCTTCATACAAAGTCGGGACTTCCAAACGTAACTTATCAATGGCTTCAACATTGAACGGTCCAGGTCCAGCGAACTACAGTCCGAAGTCGCAAGATCAGTCATTTATCCATCATTTTGGGAATTCAGCGAGAAGCGTGTCGTATGACAACAAACTGCCAGGTCCAGGTGCATATGAAGTGAGACCCATAAGCAATAACATTTCTTTTTCAATGGCTCCTCGAAGGTCTTCTCAAATCTTTGAAAAAACACCAGGGCCAGGGAGTTACTCGTCAAATTCAACTTTTTATGCACCGAACTATTCACTGAGTAGGTCTCCTCGAAAGCCGATTGTTGATGATAATCACTTGCCTGGACCTGGAAGTTATTCGCCGATTGACTTGGATACTAAAAAGAAACCAAGGTAATTATTAAACAGCTTTCCTATTGCTCCAAGAGAAACGATGGAAAAAGATAAAAAAATACCGGGACCTGCTGATTATTCACCGAATTTTCCACAGACAAAACTTAGCTTTTCTTTAAGGTCGAGGCCTAGTGATAGGCCTAATGATTTCGTACCGGGACCTGGAAAATATAATCCTAATCAAGATTATGTACTTGAAGCTTCTCCTAACTTTGGTATTGGAAAATCGCAGAAATCTTTTGGAAGCTCTTTTGATGGAAATCCAAACCCTGGGCCTGGAACGTATCTTAAAAAAAGTACACTTAGTGGGCCGAAATGGGGATTTGGAAGTGGTCCTAGAGTTGAATCTAAAAAAGATGAAGTTCCTGGACCGGGTTCTTATAGTCTTAAGTAGATTAAAAATTATTAAGACTTAGTATAACTGTTGATGGAATTTTAGAGGAATTTTATTTTTTTGGTTTGAATGAAGGATTTACGGGTTATTAATTTAGACTTTTTTAGATTTTATTCTAGACTTTTTTATTTGTGATCATTTTTTATTATTGATATTTTAGGTGGGATTATGGAAGTTTAACAGGAATTTATGCAATTTTTTTAAAGGATCTATGAGGATTTTAATATTTTAACGATTTAAGAATTAAGAGTATTTAATGCTGATCAAAAGCTATTGATTTTCAAATAACTAAAATAGAATAATGTTAATTACACTATCTCCTTACCATTGCTGAAAGAAAAATGAGTTATTCAAAAGATATGATTTTTCTTTTTTAACAAAAGATGAGTCACACTGTTTTCAAACAAACTAAAATTCAACTATTATCTTTTTCGTCTGCTTAAAAAAATCATCATTCATTAAAAATTTCTAAAATTTCAGATAATACTATAACTACATACAACATCTTCAACCCTAAATTAATAAATGCTAACCTATTCAAATCCAAAGCGTTTTTCTCTCCTACCAAAACTTCTCCTATTCCTGATGATCTTGATCCTAATATCCAGTCTCTTCTTCCATCTCCTATTCCCCTCATCACCCCTCGTGTCAGACTACATAGCATCTGAGCAAGAGTTCCAAGATTTCATGAAAACCTACGAAAAATCCTACAAATCTCCAGAAGAATACTCAAAACGATTCCAAATCTTCCGAGAAAATTCAGCATATATCCGAAAGCACAACTCTGAAGGCGGTTCCTTCATCTTAGGAGTGAACTCCTTTGCCGACCTGTCATTTCCTGAGTTTTCTTCTTTTTACCTTCAGCAAGAAATGATGGAAGAGTCCGAAAGTGACTTGAGAGTCTTTTCCGAGGACTCACTTCTTGAATTATTTGAATCATCAGAAGTCCTTCCTTCAAAGGTGGACTGGAGGAAAAAAGACAGTGTTCGGGGGGTTAAAGACCAGGGAAAATGCGGGTCTTGCTGGGCTTTCGCAGCGACAGGGACTATTGAAAGTGCCTGGCATATAAAAAACGGCAAAAAAGTCACTCTTTCTGAACAACAGCTGGTAGATTGTTCAAAGCCTCAAGGCAACAAAGGATGCGAAGGTGGACTCGTTTCTAAAGCTTTTAAATACATCATGGCAAACGGTGGACTTACTGGTGAAAAGAACTATCCTTATAAAACTAAGGAAAAAACTTGTAATACTGAAAAAAGTCAGAAAATCGAAGCGAGTATTAAGAACTTCAAGTTTGTACAAAGTAATAATTCGACTAAACTCATGAAAGCTGTCGCTAAAGGTCCTGTCGCTGTGCAGGTTGACTCTACTTCTTGGCATCTTGCGAAGGGCGGGATTATCACGGAAAAATGTGGAATTAAACTGAATCATGCTGTTGTTATTGTTGGATATGATCAGACTCATAAGACACCTTTTTGGATTATCAAGAATTCTTGGGGAAAGAACTGGAATGAAGATGGGTATATTCGTGTTGCTATTTCGAATGCTCATAATAATCAAGGACTTTGTGGAATCAATACTAGACCGATTTACCCAGTTTTAGCTTAGTTTTAACCGAATATAATTAGGTTGCTTTTAGGTTTCGTATTAGAAATCATCCATTTTTAGCCCTTTTTACCATTCAAGATGTCAGGGTTGGCTTCTTTATCTGCAGCTTTTAAAGTCTTGAACTTGCGAAAGATGCAGAAACTATTCAAAAATAACCAAATTTAACTATTTCCATCTGTTCTACCAAAATTTCTCGTTAATGAATCGTTTAAAAGAAGCAAGTTTGACAATTTTCTTCATTTTGAATACTCTACAAAAGGAATTCATCCACTTTTACTCTAAGCTATTATATCAAGCTAGAATAATCTTTCAATCCTAGCTTATTCAGCGTAGAACTTCCATTAAAACCTTCATTTTCACCCATTGATTAATCTGAGGGTATAAATGTTACTTTCAAGAGGGCCGAACTGTGGAGACCTGCTAGAAAAAACTGCTGAGACCGACTTTTTAAGTGGAATGATCCTTCATGAAAGGGAAAAAAGGCTTAATATGATGAAAGAGCTGCTTCTGGAGCGACAAAAGACAAAACAACTCGAAGAATTCATCGATCAGTTTATGGAGACTGAAGGCTTCAATATCAATAAATACATTGAACTTGAGGCAAAATCTGCTGAGGTCAAAGTCGGGGTGTATCCTCAGTATATCAGAAAGCTGAAGATAAAAAAATACAAAATGAAACAAAAAAAACACAGAAAACTTGTCAAAATTTCAAGAAAATTCAAAGGTAGAAGTAACGCTGCGAAGGCGAAGCCAAGGTCGAATGGAAGATTTGCTAAATACAAATAATAATTTAAATAGGGACAAAATGGATTGGAATGGCTCACATTTATTCCAAATGGATTATATAGAAGACTTGTAATTGTTCTCACCATAATTATTTATTCCTATACCAAAACTACTTAAATGGAATAGTTAAATATACCCTGGTAACTAAATTTTATACTAAAAACTTGAAAAAACTTAAAGGAAAAAGTTTCAAATCATCAAAAATGCCAAAAATTCTAAAAATCTCAAAAATCCTTGAAATTTTAGTGAAAATTCTTCCAGTCAACAAAATCCAAAGCTACCCTCCACCTTTCCACCATTCAAATAAATGGCCTCTAGCAAATCACGATCACGATCAAGGTCTCCAAACAAAGGAATAGACTTTCCACTGATAATCTTCATTCCTAAAATCTTCGCAAGTTACTTTTCCGACCCGGAGCACATAATGCGTCTGCGGAACTCGTGCTCTGTGAACCGCCTGCTGATCTCAAAGGCAATAACAGACACTTCAGACGAGCTTATCCTAACACTGGAAGCCGAGCACGAAAACAAACTGCAAGCATTGAAGCTTTTATTCGAGGAGTTCCTGAATCTCGAAGAATACGACTTCAAAACCAATGGTTTGACGATTCTCATACCTTCGCATATTGTGTCCGTGCTGATTGGCAAAGGCGGAAGCCAAATAAAGAAGTTTCAGACACAGAGCCGCACTGAAATTTCAGTGATTGACAAAATGGAAGGAATGCAAGAACGGCAGGTTAGGATTCATGGATTTCCAGATGATATCAAAAATGCTATTGAAAGCATCCATCGGCTCATCAAGGACAGGGTCATCAGTCCTGAGCCAAACAAAGGCGACTCTGTCAACAAGGGCAAGACCTTCATAAAGTTCATCGTTCCCAAGTCAAGTGTTGGGATCCTCATCGGAAAAGGCGGGTCATTCGCCAAGGAAATCAAAGGAAAATACAGTGCTGAAATAAAACTACTGAAAAACGAAAGATGCTCTTCAAGAGAACTTGAAAACGTGGCAGTAAAGACTAGATAGGTCATCACTGGAACTCGACAGAATTTAAATGAATGTTTGCCTAAAATCGTTGATAAAATCTGCGACATTCAGAGTAGCAGAGATGAATGTATTCGATTACTGATTTCTAATTCTAACTATCGATCTTTATATGAGAAATTCAAAGATATTCAAAACACCAGTTCTTCGAAAATTAGAGCAGTTTCTGAAAATGATGAATACGTGATAAATATTGATGGACCTGCTGATTCTAAAAAACAAGCTATCATGAATATGTTTAGAGTTATGAAAGATGGAAATGGATCTAAAAGGAAATCTGATTCTCCTAGAAAAGATACTTCTATTGCTGTAGATGTTACTGTTCCTGATAGAATGGTTTCTAGATTGATTGGCAAAAAGGGAGAGCATGTTAAAAACATGATTGATAAAAGTGGATGCTCTATCACTTTTCATAAAAATTTTGAAGGTGTTTTTACACCTGAGGGAGAAGAAGCAAGACTTTGCACCTTAAAAGGAAATACTGGATCAATTTCTATCGCAGTACGGACTATTCTTGAGCAAGTTAGTAAACTAGAACATGATTAAATTTACTGGAATAGGATTTATATGGTTTATGGATTGAATTTTAACTCAAGTTGATAAGGTTCTCGAATAATAATTTTCTAATAATCTTGATGTCGGTGTACAGTGGATTCAGTACAAGAAAACTGGAAAAAGATTATGGGACTCTTACCAGTTCACTTATCTCGCTTTTGGCTTATAAACTTATTTCGATTTATAAGGACGTGCAGGTTAATGAGGAAAACTGGGTGTTAAAATTCTTGAACATTCATTCTCAACTCGCAAAACTAGAGAATAACAAACATCTCCCTCCTAAGTTTTCACCGATTTGTGATGATCTGGTCAGGTATTTTAATGAAAAGTTTTCTTTTCCATCTTTACAACAGTCTCCTTCTTTGATTCCGCCTCAAGCATTCAAGTTACCTGAGATAAAAAAAGGTAGAGACTTGTCAGTTGAACTCATTCCGAAGAATAATGAAAGAGTTAGACAACCAAGAGCTTCAATGGCTCCTTCTCCGAAACAGTTGAAGTCTGACTACTACGAACGGGCATTGGAGAGGTACTTCGATTTGACTCAGCAATACGAAAAATCAGATGAAAAAATGAGAAGTGACCTTACAAAACAAAGTCATTCTTACCAACTTTCTCATAATTCTGAATCTGAAGACAGGTTTTATTTTGGACGATTAGTTTAGGGCTTTTTAATCTATTTCCAGTTTTAACTACTGATAAAGAATCGATGGTCTTCATATACAGAATTATCGCTTTTGTCCTGTCTTATGATTCCTGTTTGATCTATCTTCAAGACTTCTGTCTTTTTCACTTGTTTTTTTATTGCTCGGGTTTCTTTATCGAGCATGATCATTGTTTGAACAATTGAGAAAATCGCTGAAGCTACAGAAAACGTAACTGAGACTATTCCTATTACGTCCCAATTTTTAGTCAAATAATTGTTGTAACTTTTTAGCGCAATTTGAGGAATTGACTGTAAAATGCATTCAGCAAATTTGCAGTTCCTTGAAAAAACACTGATAAATCGAAGGTGCTCTTTTTGAGTAGCTTCTTTCTCAGTAAGTTGTTTTCGGTTTTTTGGGTCTTTTAGGGTCAAAAGATAGAAACCGAAGAAAAAATTTGCTAAGCCCAGAGGATGGGTTATAATAAAAAGACTAAGAATTAAGTGCTCGACGCAGTCTTTAGAATTTTTCACTGAGCAAAAACTCCAAAAGATCAGAAACAGAAGAATCACAATTGTTGGGCCTATCAAAAGACTTAGGTTAGACCAGTAAATCCATTCTTTAGCATATACAGAGTGAGTCACGTAGTAAGCCTCTGAAACCATTTCACCAATTTTCATCAAACCAGTGAAAATCGCAAAAATTCCTTTGAAGAACATTTATAGAATCAAAATAATGAAAGTTATTAATATCAAATAGTCTCTGGTAATGTTTCTCTCTAATTTTAAGTAATTCCAGCTGCTTACTAGCTGGGATAAAAGAACATTTCCTTCAAGACTCAGTAATTATCACAACAAGAATGCCGATTCAACATTCCATATAAACATCAGCCATTTGATATATGACTGAAAAGAACCTTTTATTCATGGACTACGAGTCCCCAGAACTAACCAAAAAAATTTACGAACACTTCAAAAACAAGAAGTTCAGCAAAATGTCAGACCACGTCGAAAAGTTCATCCTTCAGCTGGACACATCAACAAAAAACTCCTACCAAATCGAAGAAATCAACTTCATTTCCGAGATCTGCGTGAAAGCCTGTAAAAAATTGATAAAGCTTCGAAAAATAAGTCATCGATTGATTACTTTAACCTCAGAATTAACGAACAAGTACTCAAACTCAAGTCGAATTATTTTCTATGAAAAGATTAACCTGTCAGAATCTTTGATTGTTGAAGGAAAGACGACAGAGGCGAAACAAAAATTGAAATCAACATTAAAGTCCACAGAAAACCACTCAGAATGCAGCGACCTGTTCTCTAAGATCTACCTAATCCTGGCTCATATTTACTTGAAACCAGGAGGAAAGCATGAAAAGTCATTAAAATACTCTTCTAAAGCCCTTGACCAGTGCTTTAAACGAGTGAACTCAACTCACGAGTCCTCATTTTTCAAATATGTGATCGAGGCTCTTTACCTAAAAGGCCTGTATTACGTGAAAGTCATGGACTTCAAACAAGCAGAAAAAATGCTGGAAAAAGCTAAAGAAATCGCTTCAGATAAAACAATCTGTAGACATCTTTCAGAAGCTTTAAAAAAACTTGCCCGGGAAGTGAACTCAGTTCCTACTCGGCGAGTCTCATTCAATAAAAAGAATTCAAAAAGCCTTTTCTATTCAGAGTCCCTCGAAATCTCCCCTGAAAGGTTCAGAAGTAACAGAACCTCTTTCACAGTCATCCCAAGCAGAAGCCTTGCAGAACGTGAAAGAAATCGTTTAGAAAACGAGAAGTCAGCTGCTGTTAAAATTCAATCCTGGGTCAAAATGTTCATGCAACGGAAAAGGTTCTTAAATCAGCAGGAAAGGAAAATTTTAAGTTCAGTTCGAAGGAAGATTGAAAATGTTGACTTTATTATTTCTGCTTGTGTTAATAAGGACTGTGATGTCATCATTCAAGCCACTCCTCTTCAGTCACAGGTCACTTGCCCGAAGAGTTATTTTATTAGTAAGAGTCAAAGAGAGACTTTTGGAATTGAAGACAGTCAATATATATCAAATTTACTCTCCTGGGTCAGTGTTATCAGTGACAGGGTGTTCGTCTCTCACAAGCTGAATAAAAAGAGACTTATTTTCAAAACCTTTCACTTTTTAATGTCTGAGTTCAAGTTTCTTGTCAAGGTCTTTGAAACAGAAGAAACTTTAATAGTACAAGCATTACTTGAAGAGACTTTCGAACTAGTTTTAAAAAAAGATGTTCTTCCTTCTCAGTTCGTGATTTCGCCGATGATTCTGCTGATGAAGGTGAAGTTTGAGAGTAATAAACTTGTTTATTCACAATAATTTTAGTAATTTTAGGAAACTGGTAAAGATATTAAAATTTCGATATCTAGGAAAATGGCTGATGAATCAAAAAAACTTAATCTTCCTAAAATACTCCAAATTTTACTTATTACTGTATAAAACAATTATTATAAAACCAGTCTCTCCTTTCTTGGCCAGATTCATCCTGAGGCTTCGACACATAAATCAACCTACTATGGACGATCGGGTAGTCACTTTTTCTGAGTTGTTCAATCAGAGATTCCTGTGCCTTGGAAGAGTGATCCAGTATGATATTTAATGTACTCTCTATGATATACTTGTCAACAGGCTTCGCCTGTAGCTGTAGTCTGAGCTTGATAAGCTTTCCTACAATCTCAATCGCTCCGATATTGTAGCAGTCTGCCTCATATTTCATCGACATTTCTTCTAATAGGGTCCAGTCGTTGTTGTGGAAGGCTTTGAAAATTGATGAGGTGTACTCGTTCATCCCACTTTCACAGAAGACCGCGATGGACTCTTTTTTTAACTCGTTTCCTCGATTTTTTAGCAATGAAGACATTCACGTTATTTAATTTTTTATAATCGATCATAGCCTCAAAAAATGGACTGAAGTTTTATAATGAAGTCTTCAGAATCAACTAAATATTATAAACTCTTTAGAAAATTTTAAAGATTTTTATAGTGGTTCCTATATCAAAGGTTTTAAACTGATTAAAAGACCTTTTTCTTCCTCAAGGCATAATTAAAATCAGCTTATTTTCCTTGTTCCATCTAAAACCCTGATTTTTCAATGAAAACTCAGCAAATCTCCTCGAACTTCAACAATAGTAAAATAAACCAAAGCTATTCTGAAATATGAATAAATATATGAAAAAATTCAAATATAAATGATTAAACATCCCATACCCTTAAACCCTAAAAACGCTCAAGACAAGCCACGACTTTACAAATCAGAAAAGCCTTCAAGTTCCCCATTGAAGAGCAAAGAGATTCTCGACTGTGAAGAGTCAATCGAAGTGATAAGCGTTCCTTTATCCACCTTCGACATGAAGAACTCTTTTATCCCAGAAGAACAAGAAAACCTTTCAGATTCGAAATGGTTTTTATCAGACGTCGATTATCTTCAAAGCATTTTATCAAAAGAACTAGAGTACATGTCAAACCCTTACTACCTTCAGTCAATGCAGCCAAACCTTTCCTCTTCAATGCGGGCGATTTTATACGACTGGATGATGGAGGTCTGCTCAGAGCTGACACTAAAAAGAGAAACTTTTCACTTATCAGTCAACCTCTGCGACCGGTACATGTCTTTAAAGCCAAACATCAAGAAAGAAGAGTACCAGTTAATCGGCCTGACATGCATGTACCTTGCAGGAAAGCTCGAAGAAATTGTGACTCCTTCACTGGACGACTGGGCTTCTTCCGCTGATGACGGGTACTCCAAGGCGCAGATAGTCCAGGCAGAAAAACTGGTTTTAAGGACTCTTGACTTCAAGACAGCTCCAGGGACAGCTTTTAACTGGACTAACTGGCTTATGTCTCAGTGGGACTCGTTTATTTCTTTTCACTTCTCATGTGTACCTGGGAATAACCCGAAAGACCTTGACCAATACGCTGATAAGAAAAAAGTAAAAGCGGCTTATGAGGAAAGAATGCTTTTTTTCAAGCAAGCGAACCAAAAGGCTTATAAAAGATTTAGAGAAACTATGCAAATTCTTGATATTGGACTGTTACACCCTGGGTTTATGAAGTTTTTACCGAAAATGGTCGCTGCTGGACTGGTTTATTTGATGGTCAGTAAGTTCTTCTTTGAAAGCAACTACGCTTTGTTGTATTACAACGGCGACTCCCGAGAAGCACTTGAAGAAAATATTGATTTAAATGATCCTTTTAGGATCGAATGTATCAGTAATGTGCAGGAACTTTACCAGGAGTTCATTTCAACTGCGGCGGGGGTGAAAAACATTGAAGAGATCTACCCGACTGTTTCTTTTTTTCATCCTTTTCTGGAATTCGAGACTTCTTTCGAGCTGCCAGTCGTTTGCAAGTTGAAAAGCAAGGCGAAACTCGAGTCTCATTACGAAGAGTTCCTTTCTTACCAGACACACAACACGAAAAACTTGGCTTTTATTGAAGAAAACCTGAAAAACTGTTAATTTAAAAGTTAGGTCTAATTATCTAGTCAACACTGCCACTTCATTTAAAGCGAACCTGCCCAGGCAGTTGTTTTCTTTCAAAGAACTCACAAAACTAACGACGCCTTCTGGTGATGAATGAGGAACCATCACATCGAATTTAATTCCTAGTCCTGCATGTTCTTCAGTGCAAAGGTCGAAAGAAGAAGGTCTTGACTTTCCTATTCTGCTCCAAACTGTTTTTCCATCAAGTCTAATCTCAAGTCTTTCACCTTTCCAAGAGTCCAACAAGTGAAGACTGCCCATGATCCTCACATACCTGTGTTCAGAAAATACAAACTTTTTACTTATCTCAGGACTTGAGCAGTCACCTTGAAGAAAGACTTGATCCTTGCATTGACCTCTCAAGTCACTCGACCAGTCACGACTTGAGTCTTCAAAAGTGTCTCGATGGCCGACAGTCCAAGAGTTTTGATAGAAACTTGAACTAGAAGAAGAAGGACTCAAGACCACGTCACCTTCAATTTCAATAGTTCCAGATGATGACCTCAGCGTCGATAACGTTAAAGTTTCAGTTGAAATGTAAGAAGCGGATAAAGTTTCAACTACAAGAGACGTGTCCACCAAGACTGACCCGGCTGTTGTAATGTTCGCGGAATATAAAGTGTTGCATGATGTGTCCTCTGATACTGCCATGTCCCCTTCAACGATAACACCCAGGGACTTGTGAATCAATAAGAAAAAAAACATTGAATTATTTGAAAGGGTTCGGATCAAAGCATCATAAATGGAATCAGACTCTGAAGAATATGAAGAATTTGATATTGAAAACCTCAAACCGAGGACTTATCAACTCGAACTGCTTCAAAAGGCTATTGATAAAAATATTATCGCGTTTTTGGATACGGGAACTGGAAAAACTCTCATCGCACTCATGCTCATCAAGGAGATTCCTGGAAAATGTGTATTTTTAGCGCCTAAGAGGATCTTGGTGAAACAACAGGCTGATGCTGCGAATAAGTTTGGAATTGAAAGTGTTGCACTTGTTGGAGAGTCTACTGATAGCTGGGGATATCATGAGTGGCAGGATATCTTGAATCGATTTCAGGCGATTTTTTTAACACCTGAGTTGTTTTTGAACTCACTTAGGGCTGGGTTTTTAATGATGCAAGATTTTAAGTTGATGATTTTTGATGAGTGCCATCATTGTAATGGAAAGGATCCTTATATGAAGATTATGATTGAGTTTTATCATGTCGAGCACCCTTTTCGGCCTAAGATACTGGGACTTACAGCAAGTCCAATATCAACGGGTTCATCAAACCATTTCGAGTTAAAAAAAGACCTTCAAGCCTTATGCAACTACCTCGACTCAAGTTTTGTTCACATAAACCGTTCATCCGTCAACACATTTTCAAACGATCCAAAGTTCTTCGTCTACGGAGTCGATGAAAAAAACGAGTTAAGCGCAAAACTTTCAGTGTTAACCCTATGCTCAATCCCATTAACATGCCCTGAAAAAGAAGAAACATCTCAATTAATCAACCTAAACGGGCCAGACCTTCTTCGTTTAATCGGCGTATCCGGCCTTCACCAGTTCATCTCCGACATTTCAAAGCGTATAAACGACCAAAGCCTGAAACTAACAAAAGAACTTCTCGATTCATTCCCAGCCTATTCAAAGCGATTTTTAGTCCTCATCGAAATCATCCTGAAGCACTTCTCAGAAGGTGGAGGCCAGGTGATCATCTTGGCCCAGAAGCGATTCGTGACTTGGTACTTGTCAGAAGTGATCAACGCCTACGCTGATCACATGTCTTACAACCTGAAGTCTGAAAAGTTGATTGGGAAAATGACTAGAAAGGTCGAAATGGGACTGTTGAAAATGACTGACCAGAAGCAGGTCCAGATATTGGAAGACTTTCGAGCTGGAGCTTTCAATGTCTTGGTTTCTACGACTGTCGCTGAAGAAGGTCTTGATGTCCCTGCTTGTGACTTGGTGATTCGCTTTGACCATATGTCAGATAACTTGACTTCTTATGTGCAGAGCAAAGGCAGGGCTCGTGACCAGAACTCGAGATTCGTGATTTTGACTGATAAGGGAAATAAGAAGAAATGTGAAGAGCGACTGAAGTGCTTTGATGAAACGATTAAGTACTTGAAGGAAATCGCCGATCGAGAAATCACGCCTTTGGGGAAAGTCAAGTCACTTGACAGTTTCCAGGTCTCTTCATTGGACATCAGTCATTTCTGTGTCAAGTCAAGGGATTACGACTTTCCATTGACTGGAGCAAAGGTCACTGAAAACTGGAGTATTGAGTTTATTGAAAACTTTTGTAGGGACCTGGACAGGAATAAATATGGAAAACATGCACCTTTGTTTAGCTTGAAACATCTGAGAATTGGCAGTAATGACTCGGTTTACACAGGGCAGAAAGAAGGATATATGTGCACTCTTAAGTTTCCCAGGATTCTTGAATTACCTGATGTTCAAAGTCACAGACTTCATACCAAGGAACCGAAAGCAAAGCAAGACGCTGCTATTCAGGGTGTTAAGGTGTTATATGAAAAAGGATTTTTAAATGTTCACTTAAAACCTTATTGGCTTGCAAAGGTAGAAAAAAGTAAAGTTATTTTGCAGGACCCAGAAGTCGAACTGGTTGATGAAAAAGGGATTCGCTTGAGGGCAAAGAAAAAGTATGACGATAAAAAACACACCACTTTACTTCCACAGCATATTTGTTTGTATAATGTTAAGGGAAACCCTAATACTGAGTACTTCATCTACGCTGTTGAGACTGAGCCTGTGTTCCCGAAGGATGCACGACACTTCATGGGCGTTTTAGCTCCTTGTTTACTTGAACTTTACTCTTTTAACCTCTTTCCATTCAACAACTTTCGCTATAGCGGCGTTGATTTGCATCGAGACTTCCACCCAGACTGTAGAAACTGCCAAAAGTTTCCATTTAAAGTGAATATAAAAGTATTATTTTCAGTAAAACTTTCAGAAGAAAAACTGGAAAAGCTGAAGCTTTTCCATATGATTATAAATTCGATATGCAAAGGACAATACAGCAACTTGATAAAAGCTTTTACCAACAGTCCTTCACTGTTCAAGGCTGATGAAGTTCCAGTTATGTTTATTCCATTGCTAGAGTCAAAGATCGACTTCGATCTGGTAGAAGAGGTGAACAAATATTTCAAAAACGACGTAAAAGCTATAAAACAACCGCTTCACTGTCCAAAACCAGGAGATTTATTGAAATCAAGCCACATTCGTGAGTTTTTTTTATATCTCAGGACAGTGCCCGATGGACTTTCCTTTGAATTCGAAGACAAACATTTAATCACCTCGGTCGGGAATTACTTCAAAAGTAAATACAACATGACTTTCACTTCAAAAGACTCAGTAGAAGTGAAATCAATCGGAGGATTCAAACAAGCTATTCGGGCAAGAGTCGTAGTCGACAAGCATCAAGACACTTTAATGATTCCTTTAGAACTAGCTGAGTCCTTCCCTCTTCCCCCTGAGCTTATTCTCTGGTGCAAGTTGTCCCCAAACATCTTCCACAAGATGAACCAGTCCTTTTTAACAATCTCTTTGAAACAAATCCTAAAAATCAATCTTCCTCATCGAACTCTTTTAGAAGCCATCACTTGTGGAAGCGCCTTGGAAGGACTTGACTATCAACGACTTGAAATCTTAGGAGACTCGGTCTTGAAACTCATTGTTTCTGACTTTTTATTTAAAAGTAACCCGAAGGACTTCGAAGGCATGTTGACTTGTAAAAGAACTGCTCTGACCTGCAATGACTTTTTATTTAAAAAGGCTTTAGAACTGGGGATTTATAAGTACATGCAGGCAAAGGTCTTTACTACCAAGTTTTGGAAGCCACAGGGGCTTGAAAAAATCTTGGAGGACCAGGAAAGTAACTCTTCTGATGAAGAATCTCCTGAGTATATTGATCAGTTCGGATTTGAAAAGATACTTGATGAGGAAGGAGAGGTAAAAATTGAGTATCGGAAGGAATTCGTTGAGTTGAGTCATAAACAACTTGCTGATTGCATCGAAGCTCTTATCGGCGCTGTTTATGTCACAGGAGGACTTTCCTCGTCGAGTAACTTCATTAAAAACTCACTGGGACTGATCAGTGAAAGTGCTTATCGAGTTGGAAGAATAACCGATGCAGCCAATTTAAACCTTAACCTAGGCTACCAGTTTAAAAACCCGGCTTTACTCACTGAAGCCCTGACTCACAGCACTGCACAGAAAGGGTTCGACTATAACCGACTTGAGTACTTAGGAGACGCAATCATCGACTTCTTCGTTTTAGACTACTTTTACAACAAGTTCCCTGAAGCAGGGCCTGGAAGTCTATCGAAGATGAAAGCCTTTGTGGTCAGCAACAGAACCTTTTCTTTCATTTCGCACTCACTTGGACTTGCCAATCATTTGATTTACTCTGGAGTCGAACTCAAGTCGGACCTTGCGAAATTTAAAGAAAACGCTGAAAGGCTGTTAAATCCTTCAAAAATCACTCAACTTCAAGACTCAGGAATGAAAGTCATGGCAGACCTCTTCGAATCGATCACTGCTGCGATTTACATCGATAGCGGAGATATCAATCAAGCCCATGAGTTCGTCTTAAAGAACTTATCATCAATAATTTCTTCAATTTCCCCTGAAAACTGCATTCCTCACCCCCACAACCGTATTTTCGACTACGCTCAAAGACACCGAAAGGACTTAGGTTCTTTTCGCATTGAGAGATTCAGGGTAAAAATAAAGGCGGACATTGAGTTCATCACTAAAATTTACATTCAAGAAAAAGTAGTCGCTGAAGGACGAGGAACTAGCAAGTTAGACTCATCCAGTTCAGCAGTCGATGCATTTTTTAAGAAGTTTTCAGAGATTTGAACATATCCACAAATAATAATAATAATGGGGCATCGCTCAAGATCTAGACATTCACCTCGAAGGTCACCCCGAAGGTCTCCTCGAGGATCTCCTTCAAGACACAAGGACCGTCACCATCACCATCATCATCACCACCAACACAACTCATCACAAAAGCGAAGTAATTCGCGTACTCAAGGAGGGTATTCAAGTAAAGAGCGAGAAATGCGTAAAAAACAAGAACGTCTAGCAAAAGCCCGACTGGTTCTGTTAGACGATCAAGAAAAAGGCGAAAGCAATTTAATGCAAGTGGAAGTCGTTGAGCCTAAACAAGACCATCCCAATTACATGGACGAGCTTGAAGTCGGACAAGAAGAAATCATGGTAAAAGAAGCCACTGATGAACCCGACGCCTTAGACATCTTCATGATGGAAATTTCTAAAGATGCAGTCCCACAAGAAAAATCACAGGAAATCGAACCTGAGGTACAGGACAATTTAGATGATCAAGAATATTATGAAGAGTTCATTCAAAAGTTCACTAAACCTCAAGAAACTCCTAAAGAACCTGAAAATAAACCGGAAGTCTTGTATAATGATGATGATCTTGCTTGGGATATGCTGTTAGAAGATGAGGACTCTGAACATTTTTTAAAAAAAGTAAGAAATAAATAGCAACGAGCTGTTCAAGATAAATGTTTTCTTCCTGTTAATCAGGATTTTGAACCTTTTCGTAAAAATTTTCATATTGTCTGTCCTGATCTAGCTGGTCTCTCTAAGGAAGAGGTGAAAAAGATAAGAGAAGACCTAGGAGACATTCAAGTAAGAGGCAAAACATGTCCAGCTCCTATTTTAAACTGGTTTCAATGCGGTTTGAGTGACAAAATTCTGAAAATCTTAGAAAAAAAGAACTTTTCAGGGCCTTTTCCAATCCAAGCACAAGTAATTTTCACTTAGACGATCCCAGCGATCATGTCAGGTCGAGACTGCATCGGAATTGCAGAGACGGGTTCAGGGAAGACCTTGGCGTACCTGCTGCCGATGTTTCGCCACATCCAAGACCAACGACCCTTAACAGACGGTGACGGGCCAATAGGTTTGATCTTAGCGCCTACTCGAGAACTCGCTTTTCAGATATACGGCGAATGTAAAAGTTTCTCAAAACATCTGGGGCTTAAATGCGTCTGTGTCTATGGAGGCTCTGGTGTCTCTACTCAACTCACTGACCTTCGAAAAGGAGCTGAAATCGTCATTTGCACGCCTGGAAGAATGATAGACGTTCTTAGTCTCAGCAATGGAAAAATCACTAATCTTCTCAGAGTCACTTATCTTGTAATAGACGAAGCAGACCGCATGTTTGATATGGGCTTCGAGCCACAAATCACCAAAATTGTGAATAGTTTAAGAAAAGACCGACAAACTGTCATGTTTTCAGCAACTTTTCCGAAAAATGTAGAAAAACTTGCGAAGAATATCTTAAGTAAACCTGTTGAAATCGTTGTAGGTGGTCGTAACAAGACCTGTGTAAATGTCCAGCAGTACGTTGAAGTTGTTGAAGAAGGCGAAAAACTTCCAAGACTTTTTGAAATTCTAGAAGATTGGTACGGTCGGGGCAATATCTTGATTTTCGTTGAACGGCAAAACGAGGCGGATGACTTATTCGCTGACTTGTACAAAGAAGGTTACGAGTCTCTTGTCCTGCACGGCGGACACGACCAGGCAGACCGAGACAACACAATCGTTGAGTTCAAGAAAAACAATAAAAAAGTCCTGGTGGCGACTTCCATCGCTGCGAGAGGACTAGACGTTAAAAGTTTGGTCCTGGTCATCAACTACCGCTGCCCGAACCACATGGAAGACTACATCCATCGCATTGGAAGGACTGGAAGGGCTGGCAACAAGGGAACTGCCATTACTTTTATCACGAAAGAAGAAATGAAATACGCTTATGAACTTACACGCGTTCTTGAGTTGTCTAATCAGGAAGTATCGGAAAATCTTACAGATTTGGCTCTTGAGTTTAAACAAATGGTTGAGGATGGAGAAGCTAAACCTTATCGATCCAGGGGATTTGGTGGAAAAGGATTCAAGTTTAGCAAGGAAGAGGTGCAGAAGGTAAAGGATTGTAGAAAGAAGAGGAAAAAGGATTATATTTTCAGTGATAGTGAAACTGACTCGGACCCTGAAGAGGAAAAAGTTGTGAAAAGGGAAGATATGACTATTGCGGATTTTATTAAGGACCCTAAAATCAAAGCTGCTGCCATGTCTGCTGCACAAACTGCTGCCAAGGCTGCTCTTATGTCCGGAAATGCTCAGGGTGCCGTCTTGGCTGCTAAGGAAGCTATTGAACTTATTGTTATCAAGTTGAAAGCTGATCCTAACCCTGATGAAGGCCTCGCTAATGCACTTAAGGTTAGGGATGAGTGGCAGAGTCGTAGTAATGAGTCTTCTGGGAAAAGCTTTTTGGAACTTGATATTAATGATTATCCTTTGTCTGCGAGAACTAGGGTAATGAGCAGAGACTATCTAAACACAATCAACGATTTGACCAACTGCACAGTGACCGTGCGCGGCACCTACGTTGACCCAATTCGAACGACAGGTATCGGCCAACGTAGACTGCATCTCTTCATCGAGGGTCCGAGCAAGCAGCACTGCAACTCAGCAAGAAACGAAATAAAACGTTTTCTAGAAGATCTGAGCCCAACCTTAGCGATCAACTATTAGTTATATAATCAGTTTACCAAGTACTTTTCCTTTAACTTCTTCAAAAAAGCCTCCGACGAGTACTCAGTCGTTTTATTGAGTCTAACCACTTCCCCAGATTCAGTTTTAATGATGGTAAGCCAGTTGGGGAAAATTTCGCTAATCTCGACTAAATCAGCTGTGATCAACTTGTGTTCTTCTTCACTCTCAGTTGCTTCTAGCACCTTCTTCACTAATGACTTTATGAATATACTTGGAGTTTTAAGATCATTGAATATCTTCATTAGGTTGTTGCATAGTCTTGAAAGGCGACGAACTCTTGGGTGGTTGCCATGAATTTTTTTCACATATGAATGATCTTCATGTTGCTCAGGCAGGTCAGCCATAGGAATATCCTGCACATCATGAAGAGAGAAACTCGAATGCCAAGTCCTACAAACATCAGGATCAAAAGAAATCCCCAAGCTTTTAAGATGACAATTATGAAACCCCTTGACTCTTTTCATCATCTCATCTTTCAAAACACTAGATCGATTATGAAGCACCGACAAACTATAACTAGACTCTTCAGGCAAGTCAATAACAAGCTGATTTAAAGAGTTATCCACCGTCCATTTCAAGATATAAAACTCAGGACAAAGAAAAAGAATTTTTTTCAGATGTTCAATCTCAAAAGAACATGCATAAGTGGCCTCAATAGCTTGTTTGAGGATATTAAAGTGCCTTGGCAAGTCTCTAATCCTTGCATTGTTCAGAGTAGTATCAAGATACTCCTGAAGCTTTAAAAGTCTTTTATACTTGTAAGGAAGAGAAAGCTTTAACACTGGGTCAAGCAGGTCTTGGTACTTCTCACGGGCTGTCACTGAATTCAAGATTTCGTCTGGGGACTTCGGAATCGGCTTCAAGGAAGTGATTTTTAGTTCGTTCAGCAAATCGGTTGTCTGGGAGGAGAGGGAGACTACTTTACTTGGAGGGATGTTGAACTTCGCACTCTCGCTTTTCACCTCTTTTGTTAAGGCTATGTTATGGGACATGGATATTTAATTATTTACCTATACGTCGATCCTAGTCACATGGGCACGCCCACATTTTAGGCATTTATTTGATATGCATTTTCCGCAAACTACTGCTCCGCACTCGAGAATCCACTTTATTTCACGAAGGTTGCAGGACTTGCAGCGAAGCTTTGGTGGAATTTCGGGCTTTGGGTCACGGTCTGCTGTTTCTATTGACTCCTCGATTACTGGCTGGTTAATTTCAGATTCAAAATGTTCACTTTTCTCATCTTCTTTCTTCTCCCCCTCTTCCTTATGACTAAAAGCGCAAAAGGGTGAATAACAAGGTGAAGACTTGCAAGGTTTACTTAAAAAAACATCCACATGATAATAAACCTCATTCTTCGTATGAGCCAAGTTGCACTTATCCTTCAAAGGACAATACTCAGGACTAGTAAAATTCCTATCAATAAAAGTAAACATACAAGGAACCGAACTATAAAAAAACTCATTTTGGTTCCTTCTCCTCTCAATATTCGTATGAAAAAAAAGACAAGCCGGGTCATTACAAACTTTTTTCCCACATTTAACTGTTTTATAAGTCCCTCTATCAAAACTTCCTTTTTGCAGTCCTTTGACCCTTCTATCAGGAACTTCATGAGCAAAGCTGCAGTCATATCCCCACCGAGAGCACTTTCCTATTTCATTTGAAGGAAACCTGCAATCATTGACTTTGTAGAGCAAAGGATGATAACTGCACTCTGACCTTGAATGAGCGTAAAAACAATGAGTCCCATTCTTGCAGGACTTCAGGTTTTTGCACATCTTGGGCAAGTAGTTCCATTTACCGTCGTGTGTCAATAGCGGAACCCGCCTTGGTGACTCGTTCAAGTGCTGGTTTAAACAACCTGTTCTTGTGCAAGATGATTCGCATGGGTTCACGTGGAAAAGAGTGATGTAGTTGAAGTGACGCTCCTGCTCACTTGAGTAGAGAGATGTTATCTGCATCTTTATTTGATGATATTATTCTTTTTGAAGACTTTTTGAATTAGGGCTCATGGCTTTAGAGAATTTTTGAAGATTAGGGTGTTGAGAAGGTTTTTTAGGATTTGGATGAATGAATTTGGTTTAGATTTAGGGTTTAAGTGATTTTAAACTTTGAAGGGTCTTTTAAGAAGGTTTTTAAACTCGACCCAACAAGTCCTCAACTAAAAAATGAAAACAATTATTAATCCGCGACAAAAGTCCAGTTTTTAATCCTGGAGTCAAAGTTAGACTCTTCTCCAAAAATCTTTTCATGAGGTATCCTGGTATTGGGAACATGAAGCAGAGTAGGTAAAGGAGGTTTCAATTCCTTGCGATAAACAGCATCCCAATCAACTCCCTTAAAAAACACATGTTGTTTAACCTCTTCTGCATCCCTAATAGCTCCAAGTCTTTTATTCTGATCACGTTCAGTAAGCTATTTAAATCTTACATCTTTGATGAGTTCTTTTGCTTCGGAACTTAAAAAGCTAGGAATTTTCAATTTGCTGTTTTGAATGTTGCTGATAAGTTCATCCTTATTAGGAGAAAAATAAGGAGGTACCCCGACAACCATTTCAAAAAACACGACTCCCAACAAGTACCAGTCAACTGCTTTTCCATGTCCTTTTCTTCTGATCATTTCTGGGGCCAGGTAGGCTAAAGACCCACAAAAGGACTTTGCTGCGTGGTTGTCAAATATACCTTCTTTTGACAGTCCAAAGTCAGTGAGCAGGACATGTCCGTCTTTATCGATGACGATGTTATCAGGTTTCAAGTCTCTATAAATAATGTCTTGCTTGTGCAGTTCTTCCAGAGCCAGGACTATTTCGCAAAGATAAATTTTCGCTCTTTGTTCCGAAAAGCGCTTTTCCCGCATGAGATGAGTGCTTAAGTCTCCCCCTGCGCAGTACTCTAAAATCAAAAAAAGTTTCGAAGGTGTTTGAAACGCGTACTTTAAAGGAACAATAAAAGGATGTTTAATATAAGTCAGTACATTCCTCTCAGTAACTGCATATTTTATCAAATTTCTCTCCATGATCCTCTCCTTTCTAAGAACCTTCATAGCGAACAACTTTCCAGTATTTTTCTTATTGACAAGATAAACATCTCCAAAGCTTCCATGTCCAAGTTCACAAATTCCAGCAAAGTCGAAACAGTTGACTTTCCCGTCCTTTTCATTAACTTCTTGAATAGTGAACTGTTTAGCAATGTACTTCAAGTTGCTACTGATGCTTGGGCCTGGAAGGCTGACAGTTCTTTTCAGGTGCTTATGAAAAAGTACCAAGTTAATCGGTGAGCAGAGGTCTTCAGCAAGTTTTTCATCCATGTTCCTGATGGTCAAATTGGGTCCTCGCGTCAGTAGCCAGTTAATGACTGCTGAATGTGAATGAAAACACGCCAAGTGAATCGAAGTATTTCCTTTCAAGTCTATCGCGTTGATGTCAGCGCCTGACCTTACCAACAGCTGAGCGATTTTTAAATGACCTGCGGCACAAGCGAGGTGAAGAGGGGTCTGCATCTGCGAGTTTCTAATGTTGATGTGCGTGTCTTGACCGTAGTCGATCAGATTTTCACAGACTTTAAAGAAACCCTCTTTGCAGGCTAGGGAAAGACAGGACATTTCTTCTTGACCTTTGTAGTTCACGTCTATCTGGTGACCTGATTTCTCTAAAATACTTCTGCAGAGATCTGCGTTGTTTGACTTCGCTGCGTTCCATAAGGATTGAGATAAATCTTCAGGTTTTTTCATTGTTGGAGCGAAACACATTATTGGAATCTTTTGAATCAAATTTGAATCGCTTGTCTCGTCTGTTGAGTCTATCAACGAGTCGTGAAAGTCGCATTGAGGCAACTCGGTTGCTGTTAATTCGGCCTTGATTGAATATTTTGTTTCTTCTGAGTCTAGGCTTTTGCTAGCTCGGAGAAAAAGAGCCTCTTCCATGAATTATAAGAGGTTAAAGAAGTTTAATGGAAAATTTGAGGATTTATTGAAAAGGACTGTTGGTGAATCTAGAGCGGAATTGTAAAATTAGAATTAATGGAAAAGTAATGAAAATGTTAGAATTGTAGAGATGTTGTTAATTGAAGTTTTTCATTAAACTAGTTGATTTTCTTGAGCTTTCATTGACTATCAAATCAAGAGGTTAAAATAAAAAATCCTTAAAATTATCGACTTATATTAAGCATCATTATTCTATTCAGTTTAAACCTGATAATTCATAATCGTCTGAGCCCTAAGTATCACCCTAGGACTAGTCTGTTTTTTCACATCCCTCTTCATAGCGCCTCCAAGTGACGACTTGATAAAATTCAATGTTTCTTTCTTACATTTAAAGTTTTTCAAAGTCGAGTTCGCCAAACATTTCGGACGAAACTCCTGAGTGATGAAAACTTCAGGAGAATTCGCTTTGCTAACCCCTTTTTCCACGTCGATTTTTTTGATTTCTCCAGTGATTCGAGACATGAGATTTTCAATTTCATCTTTGGCGTTCTGTACATTTGCAGTTCTTCTTTCAGTGACAAAAACACTTCTTCTTGGATCAGGTTCAGTTTTTTCTTCAATTAATTCAGTGGTGCTTCTTCTATGATTAAGAGGAGGTTTGAACATGAGTCCTATTTAAAGTTTACTTTGAGGGGGAAAAGCGTATTTGGTGTTTCTTCCGTTCATTGACCTCAGAAGTTGTTTGTAAACTTTTGTCTTCATCTTTGATTTCATTTTGATCTCTTGTTTTTTTAGTTGGTCGTCGTCGATTTCTTTCAGTCTGTCGATGTTTTGTTGGACTTTAAAAGCTGCGTCTGGAACTTCTGCGTTTTGGTTTAAATGATGGTGCTTTTTTAGTCTTAGGTCGGAAATTCGAAGCTTTTCCTCGATTTGACGGTCCCAAAGTGACATTGCTGCACTTGTGGTCAGGGGACGGAGAAACTTGCAGTCATTTGAAATGTTCATCAGTTTACTGATTTCTCTGTAGAAGAATTGGTCAGCACTTACAAAGTTCATCCCTTCCTTCATTTCCAGTTTTTCACATAATTTCTTCAGCTTTGCATCAGAATAATACCTTCCAGGTTTTTTCACTTCTTCCGTCTGTTTTTTATGATCATCTGGAAGTTTAGCTGACATTTTGTCAAGACTTCCAAAAGGCAAGCTAAACTTTCCCCTGAAGTGTTTTTTCAGTTTTGGCCGTACTTCAGCATTTTCATCAATAGACGCTCGAATAGTAGAAAAAGACAAAGTTTTCGACTTAATTGACTGTCCTTCCATCAGCGCTTTTTTCACTTTCACAAGTATTTCATTACTGGGGTTTAAAAAGGGAGTTCCGATATTGACAGCATTTCTGAAAGCTTGAAGCATTCCTTCTCTATTGTTTAAAAATTCTTCTGCAGCGCCGATGTTGTAAAAGGCGATGACGTATGTCGTGATCATTGTTTCAGCCTTTTTCTTTTCTTTAGGCTCTAAAGATTGAAAATCTTTCGCATTTAGACGAGTTTTGAACTCATTTTGAAGCGTTTTCAGACATTCTTCAGCGAAGTTTATCGCATCTTCGTAGCGGTGAAGCTCTGAGTAAAGAGCGCTGACGTTTAGCTTTGTTTTTGCTACGAATTGGAGAGAGTCTGCTTCTATGATGTCGTTTTCGTCGATTATTTGAAGGCCTTTCATTAAGTAGCTTAGAGCCATGTGGTAGTTTTTTGTGGACTGATGAAATGTTGCCCAGCTGTTGTAAGTCAATAAAATCATTCGGATTATTTTTTCGTCAAATGAAATGACTGATGAGCCCAGCATGCTCACCCAGTTCATGAGTGAATGCTCAGCTCTTCGCAGGTAGGTAACTTTGTTAGGAACGTAGTTGATTAGTTTATTACATAACTTTGCTATCTGAACTGCAACTTTTTGACTAATTTCCAGTTGTTTTGAGTCTTGGATATTTGCCACTTTATCTAATACAGTGAGAGCCTCTAAGAGTTTGTCCTTTTTTTCTAGTTTTTTGCTTTCTCTTAAAACTTTCAGTATTAAGTCTTTTGTTATTTCAGAAGAATTAGCCATAACGATTTATAAGGTAAATTAAGTTTGATGTTCTCTTTCTTGAATTAAAATAAAGATTGGAAATCGGGAATTTAATAAGAGTCTGAGAATGATTAGCTACGAAGATTGAATATTTATATATTTTAGTTAAGATTAATTTTATACATAATACTATCTGTTTTCTTATAGAACCTTTTCTATTAAAAGATTCAATGTATAGTAGTTTTTAAGACTATATAGCACAGTATTTTCTTGAAACTTAATCGATTTTTTTAGTAAATCTTTGAGTTATTCTCAATCCATAACTTTTGAACTAGACTTTATCAGATTCTATGTTAAGAAATCTTTGAAAATTGATAAACTATTGATTAATATCTAGAACCTTAATAAGCATTTAAGTTATTTAAACTAATTCTCTGTGGTATTTTTCTATCATAATTATAAAATATTTGCTTATTATAGTCGGAAGATTGTTCAATTTATTGAGGATGAGGATTTGCAGCAAGGCTAATTTATTAAACAGATTTAATTAAGGGCTACTACTAACTAATTCTTTTATATAGATGATAGATTTATTGTATACTAGTTAATGAAAGTTCATAAGAACACTAGTTTTTTTCTGGATTGAATGAATTTAAAACTTGTTGATAAAGATAGGCCTTGAATAGATCATAAATCAAGAATCTTCAAGGCTATTTCACTAGGACTTCATGTTATTTGATCTTTACTTATATGCTGAGCTATTTTTTGAATATAAAATAAAATTTCAGAACTGGATTCAAGTAGAAGACAACCATGCTAAATTTTTATCAGTGGAAATTTGAGATGATATCAAAAAATTGCATCTTTTCTAATAAATTTTCCCTTGATCATCAGCAAATCTAATCATTTAATCTAATTGTAAGCACTTTAAAGTTATTTCTTTTACTTACCATCTTCTATATATATCCTCAAGGCTTCTTGAATTCGATTCCATAAAGAAAGGAAATTAAACTTCAATCACCATTAATTGCCTGGCCATAAATATGCGGATATTCGTCCGAAGCTGTGAAGGCTTAGCTAGCCTAGACTGCGAAGACAGCACCAGAATAGGTGACTTGACCGAAGATCAGCTGTACTGGGGCGGACGCGCATTGTCAGGAGAAATGACCTTGGCTGACTACGGAATCACTGAGTACTCTACAATGGAATCATTGGACGAACTTGCAGGAGGTAAAAAGAAGAAGAAGAAGAAGGCCTACACGACTCCTAAGAAAAAGGCTCATAAGAAAAAGAAGGTCAAACTCGCTGCTCTTAATATTTACAAAGTCGACAAAAGCGGAAAAGTCAACAGGACCAAGAGAGTTTGTGAGAAGTGTGGACCTGGCACTTTCATGGCTAAACATACCAACCGCTTCTACTGCGGCAAATGCTTCGCTACAGTTCTGACTAAGGCTTAATAGGTTTTCTTAAGATTTTAGGGACTTTACTTAGGAACCTGAACTTGGAATTCAATTTTTCAAGTCAGAGCTTAACTGCATGAATTTATATTCAAACAGCTCTGATTCGATTCACTAAATTCTTGGCGATTCTGTTTTTATGGCCATTTCTCCTTCGCTACCTTGAAGAGGCTGGGTAAAATGATAAAACTTTAGTCTAACAAAGTTATATTTTTTAGTTATAAATGATTTTTGACACGAAAATATTGTATTTTCTGACAAGCAAAGGATATCTATTTCTTTTTTGTTCTGTTAAGCAACAATTGAATTTCTAATTTTTTAGATATGATTCTATATAGCTAGTTTAGATTTCTCATTTAGATCATCTAGAGTTCTCATATAAACATGTTTTGGATTTGATAAGGTATTAAAATCGAAAGAAATAAGAACTGTATATTTAAATATTATATTAAAGTTCCTAGATTTGTTTCTTATTTATATCTAATTATATTTAGCTAAAGTACATCCTTTACATTATCATTTTCAACTTTGATGAATAATGTTCTAAGGTTTATTTCACTAAAATTCAAGTATTTGTAGCTTATTTTGATAATTATTATATTTCACCATATCATGATAATTTAAAGAGATATCCAGACATGATCCTGCAGTTACTAAATACATTTTCAGATAGGAATCTATTTCAAAAAACTTTTATAAAAGTAGGAGTCTATCATGGGTATTCTTAATAAATTTAAAAAATCATCTATAATTCTCATCTTATTTCTTTTGGAGAATATTATTATTTGATACTCATAATATAAATAACCAATTAATCTTATTTTGATATATGCTTATAACCTCCCATTCTTGTAATAAGATGCTAATGAAAACGATAAAACTTGAGTTAATTAATCGGCTGAGTTTTTTAAACGAGAAGTAATTTATGAATTTATTATTTGATAATCAAATATTTGATGATCAGTAACCAATTTCGGTTAATTTCTCAATTAAATATATATTCTTTCAAGGTTCTTACAAAATATTCAATTAGTGTCATTGAACATAATATCAATAGTATGAAAAATCATCTCATCTTATAATATTAATCAATATTTCATAACAAATTTAATTCATGCCTCATATCGAATGTGATATCCTCTTTGATTAAGAAAAGAAGAAGCTCGATGAATTTTTCAGCATTTAAAAATACCTACACTTTGGGTTAGTGAAAATAAATAAAAACTTCTAATCTCAATATTGCACCAATATGAATATTCTGTCTAAAACTCCTCTTAAGCCTCAATCCTGAATTATACAGAACAAAATAATCAAAATAATTAAAAAGGAACTAAGAAAACCTTATTATTATAGGCAAAACTGCTGAGCTCCTAAGTAAAAAGTCCTTCCAAACTTCTTATGTACATGGAATAAAAAATACTCCTTTTTCCCATTAGCATCACCAAAGAAAATATCCAATAAAACAGTATCTTCCACAGCTAATAAACTATGAATATTCCTGAAATTCTGAGTGCAAAACAAGCTTTTCCCCTGTTTACAGAACCCTTTTGACGACAGTAAGTAACTCTTTGAATCCTTGTCATAGTTTAAAGTAAGAAATTTCAGATTTCCGTAGACCACTCCACTGACGACTGAGTCATTAGGGTGGTCATGCAGTGGAAACATGGTTCCTTTCGGCATGAAGAACAAACTGATCCCGAAGCTAGATGATTGGACTAGCTTTATCTCGTTTATGTGCCCTTGTCCAAAGATGTCTTTCAAGACCTCTTCCATTAGACCTAGGTCGGACAGGCTCTCTTTTTGAATCATTCCTCGAATCATCGAAGTTAGAGGACCTTTCTCGTCTGATTCGATTTCTTCACATAGCTCTTGAAGAAGAGAAGGGGAATCGGATATTGATTCACAGAGTCTAATTAATTTACTGATTGAACTGGAAGCTCTCATATTTATATGGCTATTGTTCTAGAAAATTTTACAACAAGCAAAGCATTTTATGACTTTTTAAGAGAAATTTTTTAGGAATTTCTAGATTTTAATATGTTTTTTTCGATTTATTGAAGTTTTCATCAATATTAGGTGACAAAAAGTTCTAAAAATTTATTGAACAGAAGAAATTTCTTTAAAATCTTCTAGAAAGTAAAAAAGAACTTAAACATGAATCAATATTTTGCTTCTTCACAATTAAAATCCCAGAATTCAATAAATGATTATATTTCGATTCGACCATCCAATATGGAAAACAGGATTCCAATACAAATCCAATAAGAAGCAGCTAATCTCCACAAACCCCAAAAAAAATCCATTCCCAAATCCCCTAAAACTTCAAAAAATTTTCCGAATCCCTTCAAACCACACTCAAAATCCCTCAAATCCCAAAAACCTTCTTCCTATTTCCAAATCTTCTAATAAATCAAATGAGTCTGATAAGCGAAGAGCTTCTGATTTCCCAGCACAACAACTCAGACAAGACATCAAACCAAGACGATTCCCTAACAGCAAAGCTAGACAATATGCTTCACTCTTCAGACGAAATCGTAGTAGAAAATACTGACTTTTTCAAGAACTCTTCTAACGAATTAACAGAACATGAAGAAGTCCACAGTCTTCCTCATTCAGACGGGCAGTCAGTCCCCAGGCTGGAAATAGAAGAAAGGAACAGAACAAGTAACTGTTAATCAGAGTATAAAAGTGGAGAAAGTTACACAAGCATGGGAACCGTCGTAAGACACGAAACTCCGAAAATCGGTCAAAGAAAGATAAAAATCGCAAAACTTGCTCGACCAGTCAGTGCAAAACTTGCTCGAAACTCTTCAAAATCAAAACCTCGAACTAAAAATCAAGAAATTTCTGCAGTTCTTCATCATATCTCGAAAAAACAACCAGAATATGCAGGAGTTATTAAAAAAAATAAGCAAGTATTTGAAAAGGAACTTGATCTTAAAGCGAAAGACTTGGAAAAAATCATTGAAAATGAAGAAAGTATTGCAAAAAAGAATTCAAATATAAGAAACCTGCAACTTCGAAGTAAAAACCTTGACAAGGTAAAAAAACAAGAAGAAATTCGTGTAAAGTTTCAAGAAGAAGAACTTGAAAGAATGCGTAAAAGTTTTTCCCACTTTGAAGAAAACTGTAAGTTTAAATTGAAGCATTTGATTGAACATACTTTGAAGAAGTACCAAAACCGAAAACAAATCGAGGACTTAAAAATAGAAAAAGAAAAAACACAGGCTCAAAGCAAGCAAAAACAAACGATTATAGAAAATATTCGAAATTTCTATGATAATAAAATCCAGATGTTTAAGGAAAAACTCACTGAACGTAAAGTAAACAAAGCACTTACTGACTATGAACAGAAACAGTCCATGTCTGAAAATGAAAAAGCCAGGAAAAAGCAGAGACTTGAAGTACATGAACAGAGGAAACAGGTCATTCAGAATAAAGTCGAAAATGCACGGCTTGAATTGGAACTTGAAGAAGTTTCTGCTACCTGTAAAATCATTCAACTTTATAAAAACTCTTCAAAACACGTAAAAAAAACTTAATCTAATAACAAATCACTCTTATAATAAATGGCAGCTGCTGTGGTGGATATTCCCATGGAAGTCGATAGGAATGAGGAAGACTTATATAGAAGAATGAAAGAACTTGAACGTGAACTCGGGTTTCTTAGCATTCAAAGTGATTCTGTCATTGATGAGATGAAAAACCTGAAAAGAGAGAATATCCGCGCCAAGGAAGAAATCAAAAGGATTCAGTCAGTTCCTCTTGTCATTGGACAGTTTTTAGAACTTGTTGATGAAAACTATGGAATTGTTTCTTCGACAGCTGGCTCGAATTACTATGTTAGGGTTTTATCAACTCTGAATCGAGAATTGCTTAAACCTTCCTCGTCTATAGCCCTTCATAGACATTCTCATAGTGTAGTTGATATTCTTCCTAATGAGACTGACGCATCTATTCAACTCATGCAGATGGGAGAGAAACCTGAAGTGACTTATCAGGATGTTGGCGGTCTGGATATCCAGAAACAAGAAATTAGAGAAGCTGTTGAACTTCCTCTTACGAATCATGAGCTTTATGCACAAATCGGGATTGACCCACCAAGAGGAGTTCTTCTCTACGGTCCTCCAGGTACGGGTAAAACAATGTTAGCAAAAGCCGTAGCAAACAACACAACAGCCTCATTCATCCGAGTAGTAGGTAGCGAGTTCGTCCAAAAGTACCTCGGAGAAGGTCCAAGGATGGTTCGAGACGTATTCCGTTTAGCCCGAGAAAACGCTCCAGCAATAGTATTCATCGACGAGATCGACGCAATAGCAACAAAGCGCTTCGACGCTCAAACAGGTGCAGACCGAGAAGTACAGCGAATTCTTTTAGAGCTTTTAAACCAGATGGACGGTTTCGACCAGTCAGTGAACGTGAAGGTGATAATGGCGACCAACCGTGCAGATACTTTAGACGCGGCTTTGATGAGGCCAGGACGACTTGACAGAAAAATCGAGTTTCCTCTGCCCGACCGTCGACAAAAACGACTGATTTTCCAGACAGTCACCAGCAAGATGAACCTTTCAGACGAGGTGGACCTGGAGGACTATATAAATCGACCTGAAAAGATCAGTGCTGCTGACATTTCCGCAATTTGCCAGGAAGCAGGACTTCTTGCAGTGAGACGAAATCGATATGTGATCCTTCCTAAGGACTTCGAACGTGCTTATAAGAACGTTGTGAAGAAAAGTGACACGGAATTCGAGTTTTATAAGTAGTGATCATCGACATTTCATTGAAATATAATAATGGCTGAACAGCACCTTGCTGAAGTACTCAATAAAGTAACTGCACCCAAGGAAATCAAGAACCTTGTTCGAAGTCTTTTCAATAAACTGCAGGAAAAGACTTTAAGTCAAGTTAGGCAAAAATACATCGACCTGGCACTCAACAAGAATCAAAAAGTCAAGGCAAAGAAACAAGAACTTAATAAATCTCCCAGTTCTCGACAGGTACAAAACTTGCAAAAGGAAGAAAACCTCGCCGAACTACGACAAAGGGAAGAAGAATCAAGAGACTTCATCAAAAAAATGAAAAAAGACCAGAAAGAACGAGAACGTCGGCAAAAAGAACGAGAAGAAGAAGAAAGATATAAACAACTTGAAGAAGATAAAATAATTGAACGACGTAAACAAGAAGAAAGTCTTAGAGCAGAAGAAGAAAAAATCCGCCGTTTGAAAGAATTGAAAGAAAAATCATCAAAACGTAAAAAAGAAATAAAAAATTTGATTGAACTTGGAAATCAAGAATACAAAAAAGTCATCAGTGCGAAACCACTTCATGAAAAAATTGAAGAAAAGTACTTTTCGAAGGTCTTGATGCCTGAACTAGAGCGTCATAAACTTGAACTAGCAAAAAAGAGAGAAATGCTTCAACCGATTAATAGGTCAGCGATTCTTGAACATGCTAAGAAGCATGACCAGGTCATCGAGGAACATGAAATGCAGAAACGAAATCAGTCACAAGAAAATAATTATGATGTTGGAAAACTTCGCTCGAAATTCACTCTCGCTTATATTGAGGACCAGAAAAGGCGAAGGCAAGAACAGGACAAGGAACAGATGGAGAAAAAAAGTCTTGTTGAGAAAAAAAAACAATATGCTGAACTTGTACTTGAAATGTATCAACCGACTATTGACCCTGCCAAACAACTTGAACTTAAACTTATTAAAGAAAGGCTTAAGGAAGGAGGATTTATGAAAAAAAAGAGAAGTGCTAGAAGTTTAAGTGCGAAAGATGAAAGTGATAGTGAAAAACCTTTGGTACAGAAAAAGAAGTGGAAAAAAAATCCGATGATTCCTCAGCCACCTCAGAAAAAAGAACCGGTTGTTATTGACTGGCTTATGAACCAGAGAAAACAACGGGAAAATCAAAGGTCTCAGGAAAGGCTCCCTGATGGCAGCTGGGAAGAAGGCCTGAGCAAGGAAGAAATGAAGAAAAAGCTCGAAAACATCGAGAAAGAGATGAGAAAAAAAGAAATGAAGCTACAAATCGCCAACTCCAGCAACTTAAAAGGAATCGAAACCACAGGAGACATCAGTGATATGCTAATCAACAGCATCAAAGGAAAACTCGCGATTTTGGAAAGTTAGAATTATTTAACCAGAGAATCAAGTAAACCCCTTACTTTCAAAGAACTTCCTCTATACTCAATGTGTCGATTTGCGACCTGAACAGCTCTTTCTTCATCATTTTGGGACAAATAGTGATTCATCAGCTTCGCCGCAATTTTTCCATTTCTTGGGTCGCGCTCGTGCATGTCTTGAAGATGCTTCCAGTCTGATAACAGCGCTGAACAGCAAAAATCTTTCACTTTTAAACTGGTTGGGTTGAAGTCTTTCATTATTTTCTTCAAGTCTTCGGTTTTTCCTTCTTTTAACAGCGCCTGGGCGAGAACTTGGAAAGTTTCGTCGGATTTTAAGAGAGCGAATGCCTTTTTAGCACTTTTTATACCGGATTTTTTGCATTTCATATAGAGAAGTGAAAGGAGGGAGAAAGAGTCTGATGAGTTCATGAACCATTTTTGGAATTTGCACTAGGTGGGTATTACGGAGTCGAATAGTTTTAGAGATTCTTCGGGGTTTTCTTGGAGGAGGATCAATGCTTGTAATGTTGTTGCTGTCTTGGGATCAAATCCTTTAAAAAAATACTCAGCAATCTTCTGCGAAACCTTAACCCTATGTCCAATTTTCCAAAACCAACTAAAAAACCCTCTAAATTCCTTTCCTAAATTCGGTACCAGAACCCTCAAAACTTTCTGAGCAACAAAATAATCCTTAACCGAAACAGCAGAACAAAAAAGACAAATCAAAACCCTTACAATTCGAACATTGACAGGAACAAAAGGTCTGGCAATTTTATCATACTTCATTAAATAATGTCTCGGAACCGGTCATATTCGCCGATGTCTTTCAGCATCCCGCCGTCATCAAGTCGCACTCAAAATCGAGGAATATCGCCAAGAATGCACAATTCTTCTCAACAGGATTTCTTCGAAGTCAATTTCGACTTCAACGCTTTGCCCATGGCTTCGAATCGCTTTGAATTTGACAACACAGAAGAAAAGTTCCTGGTTTTGCAAGAAAAAATACTTTCAAGTAAAAGTAATTTGAATAGTTGTGCAAAATGCTTTGAAAACTTGAACCTTATTCAGGATTTGGAAGAAATTTGTAAGTCTTTTGCTAGGCATAGGACTAGGCTTTTGAATAGTTTCTTTGAAATGTACCTGGCGTTGCAGGAAGAGTGTAAGAAAAGTAGAGACTTGTTGACGAAGTATCAGAAACTTCAGCAGGAAATAGAGGAAAATATTGGAGGACTTACTGAGAGGAAGGTGAACAGCAAAATCAAGTCCCTAAAAAACGAAATCAAGCATAAATCAAACCAAATCAGCGACCTAACCGACAGATTAAAATCCTTCGAAGTCGTATCAGAGTTCAAAAAAAAGCTAGAAATCACCGAAACCTCCTTAAAAGAAGTGGCTGAAAAAGACCGTCTAATCCTAACCCTACAGCAACTAATAAAAGAAAAACTTCCAGGAGCCAATATCCCAACCAGTTATTCCTGCAAAGAATGCATAAAAAAATCATCAGACGTCGACGCTCTTCAACTCGAATTATCCCGTTTAAAAGAAAGTATTTCAAAGGTAAAAATCGTAAAAGACGTAAAAAATCCTCTTGTCAAGTCAATGGTCGAGATCCAAGAGCGTATAACTGCCTGGTGGGAAAACAAGCAAGAGTTTCACTCATCTTCCTGGAAACGAGAAGGTGAAGACCTAGTTCTAAACCTAGAGTCACGAGTGGCTTTAATGGCAGAAGCCGCAATTGAACAGCCAGGAAGAGAGCTTCGTTCAGCAGTTCACAAAAAGATCATCGAAGTCGAGGCAGAGTTTTTAAATCTTGAAGAAAAAACTAAACTTTTACATGAAAATTGCAAAGATAATGAAATAGTTCAAGCCGTGACTGGAAAAATCAAAGATATCACTGATAAGTTCT
Source organism: Stentor roeselii (assembly GCA_006503475.1). Classification (NCBI taxonomy): domain Eukaryota; phylum Ciliophora; class Heterotrichea; order Heterotrichida; family Stentoridae; genus Stentor; species Stentor roeselii. The sequence goes on along the minus strand of RSEH01000080.1, from coordinate 68,163 downwards.
TAGAACTTCCTTACCTGCTTAAACCACTCTTCGACCTGTTGAAGGACTACGAGAAAAAAGAACTTATTTTAGTGTAATAATCATGGAAGAAGAGTTTTTCAGGAAAGTCAAGGAAAATGAGGAAAAAATTCAAGTCTTTGGACCACATGTTGCAGGATTTGTTAATTTCTGCTGTGGACTTGCACTTTATCCTTTTTTTCAGATGTCAGCGCAACTTTCTCTGTCTTCCACGCCGCCGCCTGACTACTCTGGGAAGAAATTTAAGGAAAAAATGTACAGTTATGTCTTTGAGAATCATGCAGGGAACAGGCCTTATCAACCTGCAAGGTTCTTTAATTACACATCGGCTTTAATTCATAATTCCTTGCAAGGGCCTTTCGCATTTTACAAGGGATTTTCAGCGTCTTTTCTTTCTTTTTATTTGTCGATTCTTTGCAGGTCGTGGATTTCTGCCTTGATTCCACCGGGTTTAGTAAAAAATTCTCAGACTAATCGTGTCTTTGTTGGTATTTTTTAGTTAGAAGTCGCTTTAAGCTCAGTTGTTGAACTTGCACTTCAGCCTTTGTTTGTGATACAGACGAGACTTTTGAATCAACATAACAAAATGAAGGTCTTTTCTGGGTATAGGGATATTGTGAAGAAGTGTGGGGTTAGAAGCTTGTGGGCTGGATGGGGATCTGTTGTTCCTAGGCAGGCGATTTTGGCTTGTTGGGCTGGATTTGGACTGCAGATTGATAGGAATCTTGAACTTGTCATTGGCAGCTCGACTATGGTTCAGGTGTTTTTGAGAGAAATCATTGTTGGAGCTGGAGGTATGCTCTTAGCTTATCCTTTAGTCACTCTTGCCAGACGAGTCGCTGCTTGTGGAAGCGTTGTTGGCATGAGTAGACAAGGGCATCAGGGAATAACACAAACTTTACTTCACATCATTAGAAAGGAAGGCCCTGGTAGCTTATTAAGAGGATTCGGCTTTTTCTTATTTGCTGTAGGCTTTATATAGACTTCTGCATGGATCCTATTTATGCCAACTTTTACGCAGCTTGCTTGGATGAAATTCGGACCGAGTCGAGATGAGTTGATTAGTGTTTTGGGAAATGATTAAGATAATTACACCTGCAGTTCCACGTTTTTATGAGTTTGAAATAGAGTTATACAATTTTTAATTAGATTTGAGGAAACTAGTGAATATGGTGAGATTTATATTTTTGTATAATATGGGATGCGGAATACATAAGAGTAAAGTGAGTCCAAAGCATACTGAAACAATTATTCTAAATAAAGACAAGTCCTACATTAAAGTAATCTATCGAAGGAAAACCTTCGAAGGAGCCTCTATGAATGTGATTGACGAAGTTCCTTCGGAATTTGAGATTTCTGAGATTGAAACTGGCCAAGAATGATACATATTGAAATAATTTAGTAACAAGATTAAAGTATTCTAGTTTTTTATTTAATTAAAGATTAAGGTCTTTGGCTTAGTTATTATATATCTTTTATAGTTAATATAGCTAAGACTTAAATTTTTGGGATCGAAAACGAAAATTACCTGACATATTTAAGGCTAAAATATATTTATTTATATTATAACAAATAAACTCAGTGTGAGAATCAAAAATTGTTTAAAAGTATTGATTATGTTGTAATAATTCTTTGAATTTAGAATTTGCTTTTAAAATTTTTTGTTTATTTGGTCGTTTCACTTATATTTAGTGACCTTTGATAGAGTTGGTTTTATGTAATCATCATCGAAAAATCACTCTTTTTGAAAGGGATGAATCATTCTTTGAATAATAACTTACTTGTTTAATCCAATCATTAACGAACTAATTGAGTCAAGGCTCTAAAACTATTCTCTTGTATCTAAATTAACTGCATATTGTTTGATAAATTAATTCAACACCTAAGACTACTTATAAATGGAATATTATCAGTAAAAAAGTATTTTTAGGAAAATATTATTAATAAATATCGAATTAGCAATTCAATTCAATTACTTCTCAACATATCCAGTCTAAATCACTCATCCTATTTTCATTAAGAATCCCTTTATCGAAATCCGCTGCTCTCAGATAAAAATCCCACCAAATAGCATCATAAATCAATTCCAAACTAATTATCTCATATTACTTCAACATAAAATTCTATATCCTCCCCCAATCCATAAATTTCTTCTTTCCCAACCAGTAACAAAAATTTTTAAATAATAAACTCACAAATAAAACAACCCCTAAAATCCACTAAAATTTCCCTTCTTCTATTTCACCAAACGCTTCAAAAACAACAATTCCACAAACAAATCCATGATCCTCTCATCTCAACCAACCCAAAACATTCTAAAATTCCCAAACCTCCAAAATTTCCCCAAATCTCCTAAACTCCATCATCCCTCTAAATCCTCCCTAAAATAAAACAATCTCAAACCCCTCCAAAATTCAAATTTATAAAAAATGGCAGGAAACAAGAAAGGCGGGGCCGGTAAAGTCAAAAAACCATCAGAGTCTTCAAGTAGTTCCGAGGAAGTTCCAGAAAAGCCGACAAAAGCCGTTCCGAAGGGTGGAAAACGTGGCAAGTCTCCAAAAGAAGAGTCAAAAGTTCAACCACGCAACAAGTCCAAAGGCGAGGAGAAAAAGACGAAAAAGCATCAAGAGTCCTCCTCAAGCGAAGACGAGCGAGTTATCGACATGCCTCCTCCAAAGCGCGGAAGGTCAGGTTACTTGTTTTACTCGATGGAAAACCGTTCAAGGGTCGTGTCGAACAACCCCGATGCAGCCCCCAAGGAAATCATGGGTTTATTATCAGATGCCTGGAAAAAATGCTCTACAAGCGAAAAGAAGAAGTTCGAAGAAATGGCAGCGAAGGACAAGGAACGATACGAGCGGCAAAAAAACGAATATGAAGAACACGGCAAGTACTACGACGACAACGGCAACGTCGTCGTCATCGAGCCGAAGAAACGAAAAAGTTCGAAGAAGAAGATGGAGGAAAAGCCGAAGAAGAAGAAGACTTATAATTAATTATTTCTTATTCAGATAAAGGTGTTAATAGAGAGCAGCCGAAAACACTACCTGCTGAGTGGTTCACCGAAATGGAACTTTCAAGACTGTCGTTACGCTCTTCGCAGTTTCTTGAATACATTGTCATGAAGTTGAACCTTTTGAATTCCTCGTTCTCTGGACATGGCTTTTTAGGAAGACGAGATTCGATTGTTTCGGAGTCGCTGGACTTTGAAGTTAGACCTAAAGATCTTCCTTTTAATTTTAAGAAGTTTAGGATTTCTTCGTTTTTTGAGAGAAGGAGAAGGTCTTCGTAGGTCTGGCTTAGGTCTAAACCGATTGTCTCGATTAGGAAGGAAAGGATTTGAAGGTAGTCTTGGTCTGGGTTTAGACGACTGCTTATTATTGCAATTTTTAAAGCGTTTTCTCCTTGGTTGTTTAAGGATGTGAAATTTGCGTTGAATCGCTGGTGTAAAAGTTTTACCATTGGGAAATTTCCGGATCTTACTGAGATTAGGGCACAGTTTTCACCTGATTCGTTGCGTGATTCTATGTCCAGCTCTGGTGGAAGACTTGGGAGTTCTTTGAAGTAGTTGTAAATAGTTGCTACGATTGACAAGTGACCAAATTGTACAGCCAATTGAATAGCAGTTGAATTAAATCCAATCTGCGAGCTATTTACCAATCCACTGACCGTAAGTATTTTTTTATCATCCAAGTCCTGCCCCCTAATAGGAAGAAAGTAGTAAAGAATATCAGAGTACCCCTTCCAACAAATAAGCCTCAACATAGTCAATCCCTGTAAATTCAAAATCTCTTCAGTGCTCTTAAACGAGCATCCAACCTGATGCAAAATCTGAAAAATCGTACTTCTTCCCAAGAAAAGCGCAAATCCAAGAGGGTTAAGTTTAAAGTCCTTAATCTGCCAAATTTCCGAATCAAGTTTTTCCACAATTTTTTCCTTCTGCGCTTCAAACTCCTTCGACTTACTCAAATTAAGAAGAGCCTTCTGTGCGTTTTTTTCAATACATTCCTTAACAAAAGCAGAAAAATTTCCATGTTCTGCCTTGAGTTCACTTTTGCAGCATCCCATATTCAATTACATTACTCTAGAAGTAAAGATATCCAAGCACTACAAGACTGACCAAAACAAGAACAACAACAATCAAAATGCACATAAGAACAAGTTTATCCTTTGCCTTCTGCTGCAGTTTATTCGCTTCTCCCATATCATCAGCAGCTCTTTTAGTCTCCTTCACCGAAACCTCCATATTCCTATCAGCTTCTTCAAGTACAACACCTTGTTCAACAATCATTTCTCCAGCTTCTCTAAACATACTATTCAATTCATTCATATCTTTTTCAACCTGCGCAATAGTTTCATCTCTTTCCCTCAGCGCGACATCATTTAAATGCCCAACAGTTTTAATTTTCATCATTTCCGGGTCTTCTTCTTCTTCTTCTACTTTTTCTCTGAGGACCTCAACTTTTGAAGTACTTACATTTTTGTTAATAGATTCGAAAGCTTTTGTTAAAGCTTGAAACTCAGAGAAAAGTTTATCGTGTTGAGACTTCGAAGCACGGTTTGGACTGTTACGTCGAAACATCGCTTGAAGTTCTTTTTGAGTCTTTAAGCAGGCCTCGAATTCTTCAGAGATTGTCGCGGGTGAGCCTCGGGACTGGCTGGAGCTGGTCAGGTCTTTTAACTTGCGTATCCGGGAGTTGAACTCCCGGATCATCCCCGCGAGGACGTCGATGTCAGTGGAAAGTCTTCCGTAAGACGACATTCCTTTATTATCGAGGAAAAAGGTGATTATGTAAGAGATGGCTTTTTATTAGTTTAAGTGCTTTTGTCTCCTGACATCACTAATTAGTTCTTATAAATGTTTCAAAGCTATGAAGAAGACTTCTGCAGAATACTCAATTCATTGCAAAAGAAAGTATCGACAGCCTCTACTCAACCAAATGAAATAAGACAGTCAGCTGTATCAGAAGGAGTGAAAGAAGTAGAAGAAGCGGAAAGATGTGTAAAAAATACTTAGTTAAGGCAAATGGAAATCGAATTAACTGTCATGCCTCCTTCTAACAAAGCTGCCCTTGCTTTACAGTGCAGAAGGTATAAGGAGGACCTGGAAGAGTTGAAAAAAGAACTAAGGAGAGAAGAAATTAAGTTTACTGACTTGAAAAGTAGAGAAACTCTTATGGGAGCTAATCTTAGCAATGTAAGGATTATGAAGGGATTCACGGATCAAAAGCAAAAATTGCTTAATTCTAATGGGTTGAATATTGCAAAACTTGAAGAAGCCAAAAGGGCTGGATATGAAGCGGAAAGTTATGCGGTTCAGAGTATGAATGAACTTAAGGGGCAGAGGGATAAATTGGAACATGCCATTCAGAATAATAGGGATATTGGAGATAATTTGTCACAGGGATCTAGGATTTTGAATGGAATGATTAGAAGGAATGTGCAGAATAAATTGATTATGTTTGGAATCGCTGCACTACTTATTGTAGCGATAGTCGTTTTAGTTTATATTAAGTTGACATAGAGATGTAATTTTTTGGATACGTTTGCATATAAAGATACGACATGATTGCTACTCACATCACAGAGGAGAAATCAACCTACATCTCATCAGATGAAGAAACAAAATCCCTAAATCATCCAAACATCTTCCCTTCAACCCACAAAATGAACCAATTCACCCTACCACCAATTCAAGATCCATTAAAAACCGATTCCCTCATCTCTTTAATGTGCCAGATAAAAAACGACCAAAAACTTCAAGCCTCCCAGAAGTCTCTCATAAAGCAAAACCTAAAACAACAAGTTTTAAAACTAATGAAAAAAAATTAGTTAATAACTTTTGTAATACAATAAACTGACTTCGCTATTTCCCTTTGAAAGTTCTCAAGTCCAGCAGGCATGACTTTAACAACAGCTAAAATCCTTTTCACTTCATTTTCAACTTTTAGTAATTTTTCACAATTTTTCTCTTTTTCAGCTGCGAGGTTAAATTTCGAGTCTTTTAACTCCAACAAGATTTTTTCATTTTCATTTCTTCCTCGGTCTCTTTGGTTTCGAAGTCTTGAAAGCTGGATTTTAAGATGAGTGAAAAGAGGCTCTTCTGTTTTTTGGGATTTTTCTGGAAAGTATTGTTTGGAAGAGTCTTGAGTTGATTGAAGGGAAAAACGGTCTGGGTGTTGGAATGAAAAAGGACTCAGGTTTGCTTGGGTAAAGGATCTGCTGTGCTTTGGACTGTAAATTGGAGGCTTTTGAGGGAAAGAAGGGTATTTTTTACAGGTTTCTAATAAGGTTGAATTACCTTCTGAAAGCTTTTGAGGAGGAGGCGATGCCAGCGAAAAATAGGACGGGGAAAGAACTTGGTTTGATGAACAGGGCTTTGGCTGTAGAGGAGTGGAATTTTCTTTTTCGTAGAGAGAAAATTGGATTTTTAATAACTTTTTGTCGATTTCTGACATGAAGTATTTGAACTCGCTGGAGTTTTGAGAGGGGTTTTGATCTTTGGAATCTTCCAGGCAAACAGTCAACTTATCAATAAGATCCTCTAAATTCCTAATATTTCTCGAAGTATCCTCAGATTTTCCCTTAAGTTCATAAAAACTTTTGATTTCTTCCACAGATTTTTCCAAATTTTCTCTAGTTTTAAAAGCCTCTTCTTTAAGTTCCCCTTTTTTCTTCTTCCAAGTTTCTTTCTTCCTAAAAAACCTTTCCTTAATCTTTTCAATTTCTTCTTCTCTGCTTTCAAGACTTTGCATTTTTCCTTCAAGTATTTGTTTCTGAACCCTAAGCTGCTGACATTCAAAATTCAAGTCTTTCACCAAGCCAGTCAATGTTTCTATTTCATTTTTTAGTTTCGTGACTTCTCGGCCCATCCCATTCTTAGTTTTTTCAAGTTTAGACAGTAACAGGTCTACTCTTTGCTTGTAAAAAAATTTCAAAATCAAAAGTTCGTTAGAGTGATTTTTCTTCAACTCTTCTTGTTTTAATGCAAACTCTTGAGAAATGTTTGGGGAGGTTACTGCGAGTAGTGAGTTTATTACTGACTCGAAATGGGATTTCAAGGATTGTTCTCGGGTTTGGAAATCTTTCAATTGAATTTCTAGGAATTCGATTTTTTGTTGTAAAAATGTTTTATCGTCCATGAAGATTAATAAGCCAATATCCAACCCACATATTAAATCCAGTCTCTTCGTTGAGGTATTCAAAATACATTCAAATATCAAAATGTACCAAATATCTAGGAACCCCTCTGACACAGGCATGAAGAAATCAAACATAATCGGGAACTATTCCCTGGGCAAAACAATCGGAGAAGGGACATTCGGCAAGGTAAAGCTTGGAGTTCACATCCAAACAGAAGAAAAAGTCGCAATAAAAATCTTAGAAAAAGACCGAATCTGCGACGTGTCAGACATCGAGCGAGTATCAAGAGAACTTCACATCCTGAAGCTGATCCGCCACCCGAACATCATTCAACTCTACGAGGTAAACCCTAAGCAGATAATCGAGACTCCCAAGAAACTTTACCTTATCATGGAATACGCAAGTGGCGGAGAGCTCTTCGAATTCATCGTAAAGCACAAAAAAATAAAAGAAAAAGAAGCCTGTCGATTTTTTCAACAACTTGTAGCAGGAGTTGAATATATCAACAAGTTAAACGTCGTTCATCGTGACTTGAAACCTGAAAACTTATTGTTGGACCATAAGTTCAATATAAAAATAGTGGACTTCGGCCTTAGTAACACTTTCAAACCTGGAGAACTACTAAAGACCGCCTGTGGAAGTCCTTGTTACGCTGCTCCTGAAATGATTGCTGGGAAAAGATATGAAGGGTTAAAAGCTGACTTGTGGAGTTGTGGCGTTATTTTATTCGCAGCGGTTTGTGGGTATCTGCCTTTTGAAGACTCAAACACGAACACCTTGTATAAGAAGATATTAGCTGGCGATTTCCATTTTCCAAAGTTTATTTCACCTGAAGTGAAAGATTTGTTGAAGGGCATTTTGAACACGAGTCCTGAAGCGAGGATGGGCATTGAAGAAATCAGGCAACATCTTTGGTTTGGACTTGTGAAGGAAGAGATACAACCTGGGATATTGATTGGATATGATCATATCGTCGTCGATGTTGAAATTTTGAAACAACTGGAAAAGTACGGGTATAACTTGGATTATTGCAAAAAGTGCCTTGAAGCTAATAAGCATAATAATGTCACTACTGCTTATTATTTGTTGCTTAAGAAATATATTCAACTTGGAGGTGTTTCTGTTGCGGATTATGGATATCGACCTGATAATCAACAGGAAAGGTCTGTTGAAACTAGCGGACTTTTACTTCCTACTAGAAAAAGGGTCATTAAAGTTAATAATCGCACTGGAAGTGTCTCTGGTAATAAAGATGTTGATACTGCTGATATCAAAAGCTTTAGAAATACTTCTGAAAGAAGCTCGAAACAGAGAAAAGTCTCTGAATCTCCTCAGAGTCGTGGAAGGAATGAAATCAGCTTTGGACTTCGACTGCTTTTTAAAAAAGCCTCTACGCCCAGGCCTCCGAGTATGCAGAAAACTGGGATTAAAGTCAGGGGAAAAACTCCTGGAATGAAAGGAATCGAACTTGCTCCTTTAAGTAAGTATAGCCCTAAACCTGCTAATGAGGGGAAATTGAAGTTTAAACATTATCATTAACGGTAAATATTAGTAATTAATGTAATTTTAGATATTGAAGATGAGAGATGAATATTGGTATTATGGAATATTTATTTTTGGATCATTGGAAATTTGATTTTGAAAATTGAGGATAAATTGGTATCTTATAGAAATAAGAAGATTTTATATATATTTCTTTCTTGATTTATTTGTTTATAACTACTTTTGTTTTTTAATTAAGTATGCCTATAATTGATAATAAACTAATTAACTAAACCTGTGTTGAAAACGGAAGATCTCTATCCAATACATATCTTCGTGGTTTTCTAATATGAATATTTGACTGCCTTAAATTGTAAAACGTTCCAGTCACTATACATGATCGATATAAATATAAATAATTATGCCACAGCACATTATTCAATAATGATGTCACATTTCCAAGAATTATCAACTTTTTTTTTGCCCTAGTCAGAGCAACATTTACTCTTTTGTAATTATTAAGAAATCCAATATTATCCATGTGACTTCTAACACAAGAAAGAATAACATAATCATATTCTTTTCCCTGACAAGAATCAACACTCATAATATTTAAGTCTTGTACAAATCTATCATTTTGGTTTTCAACATGATAAATGTAATTATTATGTTTGAAATAGTGTCTCAAATAATTCTGAATATACCCGACTTGCCCTGAGTAAAAAGAAATGATGCCAATATTTGAACCATCGATCCATTTTTCATATAAAAAATCTAAAATATCAGTAAGAGCTTCGACTTCATATCTATTAACCATTGTCCTTGAAGTATTTTCTTCTATTCCTTGAATATCAATAATTGTGATTGGATTCCTATTTATTGGAGAAGGAAAATCAAAACTTAAAGCCCTTTGAGCATCATTCACACCATTTCGCAACCTATTTTCGTAAAATGTTTTATTAGGAAATTTCGCTATTACTGGATGCATCCTATATTGAATATTTAAATAGCTGTTTGGATACCCTTGCGAAATCAGTCTTTGAAATAATGAAATTCCCAATCCTAGTTTAAGAGCAGCTTTGCTTTTAACAACAGATCCGAGTTGATGCTCATCACCAACGAGGACAATATGCTCTGCTTTGTGTAGAAATGAAATAAGTGATTCAGGTTCTTTTGCCTGACTTGCTTCATCTACTATGATATGAGTAAATTTCTTTCTACTTAAGGGTTTGTAATTAGATGTGACGCAGGTAACACAAATCACTCGATAATCATGAATTATTTGTTCTTCGGTTGGTTCTTCATATTCTTTTATGCGTTTTTCAACATTTTCTAAATGAATGAAATTTTGTTTAATATTTTGACGATTATTTATTCTTTGTTTGATTTGTTTTTTTTCTTCGAGAAGTTTTTTGTAGCCTTCATCATTTCTGAGTCTGAAAGCCGTTTTTTTATGTAAAGTATTTCTGTCATTTCTAAATTCCTTTTTTTTGTCTAGAGATACTACTTGAATAGCTTTAATTTTCGATTCTATTAGTTTCTTTTTTATTAAAGTTATTGCAACATTAGAAAATGCACACACAAGGATACTATCTTGACTTTTCCTATATATATGATTAACTAATGCTGTTACTGTTTCAGTTTTTCCTGTACCTGGAGGTCCTGATATTATAGACAAATTGTGAGATAAAGCGTTAGTTATTGCTTGATTTTGAGAATTATCTAAAGGTAGTCTATTTGGAACTGAGTAGTTGTTCAAAATGGGAAAATGAAATCGAGATGATCCATTTCCAAGAATTGCTTTTTCTAAAGAAACATTCATCTCAGAATTCATTTCAAAAGTATTTAAAGCAATTTGCAATTTCAATGTAGGACTTTTAAATTCTTTAATAAAAATATCGCACTGAGTAATACTTCTAATAGGGTGAATTAGTCTATCTACATAATAAACTCCTTGGCTGATTCTTTTTATTCTTCCTCTATTTTCTCTAATTTGTGTAATTTGTGTATTTTCTGTAATTTCTGTATTTTCTGTAATTTCTGTATTTTCTATATTTTGAATCTCATTATATTTCAGAGTGATTTTTGAATAAACCCTAAACTTGCAGTGATACATATTTCCATAAAATTTAACAGAATGAGGATTATTAGTTTGATAAAGCATCACATTTGTAATCTTGTCAGCCCTATGTAATCTTTCTTCTTCTTCTCTTTCCAGTAATAGTAAATTATTGAATATGAAGTTATATAAAGATTTTGATGAATACATTCTGCGAATCCTAAATGACTCCATTTCATATGTATAATCGTTATACTCTCCGAAATTATTCGGAAGTGAACTTCTTTTATGAAAATCAAAATTTTTATTTGGAATCGAAAGAAATTTATGTGGAAACAAAGAAGCCCATTGATCACCTTGCAATCTAAGATTTCTTGCGCATGGAAACCTGCAGTATAATTCATATGTTCCTGTTTTATATCCGAGAACAAAACAATTTCTGCAGCCACAGCGAAAGCATTCAAGACCTATGTATTCATTAAAGATATTTATGTTGAGTATCAAATAACTGTGACAAGTTCTCATTAGATGAATATATAGACAGCTTTTCGATCTATTTAGAAATTTTTCATTGCAGAACCAAAAGCAGCATTCATTATCTGCACAGTAAATAAGTGTTTCTTGGTTCTGGTTTTCACAATAGTAGCATGCGGGTAGTCCTTCAGATGAATCAAAACCTTCAGATGACTCAAATCTTTGAGGTTGATCAGATTCTTCACTAGATTCCGACATATTCAAGCCTTTATAAGAAATTTTTAGAATTTTTCAGTTCAATCAATTTGTTTCAAGTTCAGAATGATTTGAAGTATCAATACAAATACTACTCATCACTCTAATGAAAATCTAATTTTAAAAAAATTCAAATCTCTATAAATATTCCCGAATCATATTAGCCTTTTAGCCTAATCTTTCTTTCTAACATTAACCCGAAAAACCATGAAATTAAGTTTAGGCTTCATATAATTTCGATTAAATCTAAAGATATACATATAATTAATATTTAAGAATGAATCTATATATTTACAATCTGCATCTAACGAATTACCATAAGGAAAGTGATTTAGTTAGAATCATTTACATAATTAACACTTAGGATCAATAAACTTATGATTACTAAAAATAGATAAATTTTACTCAGTATTTCTTCATGATCGCTAGATAATAGAATAGCTATGTCTTCTTTGTCCTCTTTTGGATGAACCCATAATTCCAAAAAGCTTTAAATAATTAGTTTATATGGCATATAGGGAAAAACAATATCATAATTAAATATTAAATTTAAATTAGTTTATATGGCATATAGGGAAAAACAACATCATAATTAAATATTAAATTTAAAGTTCGAAACATAAAATATCTTATCAATGTTCAAGTATTCTAAATGTTAAAGAATTTCTCATAATGCAGATATAATTTTCTAGCGCATATATATTTGGCAAACTCTGAAGGATAATACCTTTATTTAATACTGCCAGGATCTAGACCAGTTGATATCCATGAGTAAATGAATCTAAGCACAGTTCTAATGAGAAATGATTAATATATCCTGAAGTATCAGAAATTAAGTGAGTGTTAAACAAACACATTCTGAATTAATCCATAAATTGAAGCTCTAGCTTTTAGAAGATAACAAGCCTCCAAAATATTCAACCTTGTCATAGAAAGTGAGGCGATGAATGTTCAAGTTCTTTTATTGAGTATTAAGTAAAAGAAAGAATTAAATGGTTTTTAAGCGAATACCTGCAGGCTTTGATTTAGTAAACTTGTTCAACATCTTTATTGCATATTTATTTTGAAACTAGTTATTGAGCTACTAATTTATATAGAAAAGTGAAATTATCTCAACAGAATTGATGATATAGGAGAGCTGATAATAATATTTTATATCATTGTACGCCACTTGAGATAATACCTTGCATAATAATTCAAAGTTCTAGAGTTTTCTTCATTTATTAAGTCACTTATGGTATCTGCCTCGATACTTAAAATGAAAAATCTTGATAGAAAATAGAATATGCCAATTAGATTTCAAATTTATTTTGACATAAGTCAGTAAGTTGTTGAAAGTAATCATTCACATAAATGTTTGAAATATAAATATCCTTATATCAATAATAATCTAAAACTTATTGACACTTATATAATTAAAATCATTGAATTCAACATATTCATAGAATTAATAATAAATTTACTCTAAGACTAGTATATTAATCACTTTTCAAAAATTTATCATCATTCGGTATATTATATTTCTTTGGTTCTGAAATATTAAGTTTATATTTTGATATATTTTTAAACTTTCCTGTAACAATAGAGTTCTTGTTCTCATACAAGAAATTTTCCCACAGTTCTTTATTTTTTAGTAAACTAACACTTCCAATGACAATTAATTTTGTTTTAGCTCTTGTCAAAGAAACATTGAACCTTCTATAAGATTTGAGAAATCCAATATCACCAAAATTATTTCTAACACAAGACAAAATAACAAAATCAAATTCTTTCCCTTGACAAGAATCAACACTCATAATTTTTAGTTTTTTCATGAAATCATCTTCTCCTTGGATATCTTGATGATATTGATAATATTTTGAATCAAAATAATAATCGAGGTAACTTTGAATATACCCTGCTTGGCCTGAATAAAAAGTGATTATCCCAATTTTCGAGCTATCTACCCAATTCTCATATAAAAAATCAATTATGTCAACTAAAGCTTTTTTTTCATATCTATTTACTTTGGTTCTAAAAACATTTTCTTCTGATCCTTTAACGTTATAAAATGTAACTGGATTATCTGTTATTGGATGTGGTAAACTAAAATCAAACTTTCTTTCGTTATCACTCACTCCATTAATTAATTCGTTGTTATAGAATGTTTTATTCGGAAATTTTGCAATTTCAGGATGCATTCGATATTGAATCTTTAGTATGGAATTTGGGTATTTCAATACATTGAATCTTTCAAACATAGAGATATCTAATCCAAGCTTTATACATGCCTTGCTTTTTGCAAATGGTCCTAATTGATGCACATCTCCTATCAGCACAATATGTTCAGGTTCATGTAAAAAGCTGATGAAAGTCTCAGGTTCTTTCGCTTGAGTAGCTTCATCAATAATAATATGCTCATATTTCCTATCATTTAAAGCTTTATGATATGAAGTGACACATGTAACACAAATGACCCTATATTTATCAATAATTGAATTCTGCACTTTTTCCTTCAAATTTTGCATTTTCTGATTAATTTCTCCTACTCTTTTCTCAATATCTACCCATGATCTTTTCGATTTTAGAGATAATTTTTCTTCTTTTAATTGTAAATATTCTTCATCAACTTTCAATATTTCTTTTGTTTTATAATCCAGAGTCCTTTCCTCTTGACCAAATTGTTTGATTTTATCTATTGCAACAATCTGTAATATATCTATATTGGCTTCTATTAACTTCTCTGAAATTAATGTTATCGCCACATTGGAATAGGCACAGACTAATATTTTATCTTGACTAAAATTATAAATATGATGAATTAAAGCTACTGCTGTTACTGTTTTTCCAGTGCCAGGTGGTCCTGAAATTAGACTTAAATTGTGACTCAAAGCAGATGATATAGCTTCGTTTTGAGATGAATTCAATTTTTTATTATCCGGTATTGAATAATCTTTCTTTAAAGGGAAATTATAATCATCAACACCTTTACCTAGTATCGCTCTATTTAGATGAGGTTCAAGTAAATTGTTTTCTGAAAATTTTGTCAAAGCTCTTTGAATTTTTGGAATAGGTGAATAATTATCATGAAGACTTATGTGCACCTGGATTTTCGTAGTGATTGGAACTTCTAATTTCTCTATATAGTATTTTTGATCTTTTATTTGTGTTAGTTTTCCTCTGATTGAAAATCGGTCAATTTTTATAATAATTTTTGAATTGGCTTTAAATGAGCAGTTATGTTCATATCCCCAAAAGTAATTTTTACCATTTTTGTAATATAACATAACATTAAAAATATTATCTCTTTTACGTAAACTTTCTTCTCTTTCTTTTTCTATTTCAAGTAAATTAATAAAAACATAACTATATTCCTCATTTGATTTATATATCTTTCGTATTCTAAAACTTTCCATAAATTCATTATAGTCGTTATCATTTCCAAAATCTTTTGGTAATTTACTGTTACGACCGAAATAGAAATCATGGTTAGGTATCGACAAGCAATTATTTTCAAATAAAGAAACCCAATTTTCCTCAGTCAGTCCTCGTTTTGTTGCACAGGGATGTCTACAGTAAATTTTATACGTCTTTGTGCAATATCCTAAAGAAAAACAATTTCTGTAATTACAGTCAGTGCAAAACAAAAGGTTATTGTTGGATTTGATTTTTTTATTGAGCATTAAATAGTTATGATTGCTCTTTTTCAGGTGATGAACTAAGCAAGTTGAATTTCGATTGTTAAAGATTTCATTGCAAAGCCATTTTCCACATATCACACATTGCACAAGAGTTTCAAGGTTCACATTGAAGCAATAATAGCATTCTTCCTCATATTCGACGATTCGAAGATCATCCAGTTGATCCACCATTTATAAATTCCGAACTATTAAAAAGGGATAATGTAATCAAGCTTTTCAAAATTTAATACAATAAAAATATTCACGAGATTCATAAATTTTATCATCGAATCAAAGGCATATGAAAATCTAAGAACTCCAAAACAATCAAAGATCTCAAGACCCTCCCCAAAAACCTATCAAAAATCCCCAAAACCCTCAACAACCCAAAATCCATCCCAATCCTCCAAAAAACCCCCTAAAACCCTTAAACCCCCAAACCCCATAATAACCCCAAATCTTTTAAAATTTTCCTAAAACTCATCAATTCCACTCCTAATAATCAATTTCAATGGTGAAAGCTGAGAGGCAGGAAAACCCTATGAGGAACATAAAAATAGACAAACTTGTTCTGAACATCTGTGTAGGCGAGGCAGGTGACAGAGTGACCAGAGCAAGTAAAGTCTTAGCCGACCTCACAGAGCAGAAGCCAGTATTCTCAAAAGCATCATACACCATCCGGTCCTTTGGCATCCGTAGAAACGACAAGATTGCAGTTCACGCGACAGTCCGAGGTTCAAAGGCCGAAGACATCTTGGAGCGAGGTCTGAAGGTGAAGGAATTCGAGCTGAAAAAGAAAAACTTCAGTAATACTGGAAACTTCGGATTTGGTATCCAAGAGCACATCGACCTTGGCATCAAGTACGACCCAGGAACGGGTATTTACGGAATGGACTTTTACGTTGTCTTGAAAAGGGCTGGTTATAGAATTTCTAAGAGAAGACATGCGACCTCCACCATTGGAAGGTCACATAGAGTCACTAAAGAAGAAGCTATGCAGTGGTTTGTGCAGAGATATGAAGGAATTCTCATTAACTAAGTAGTTAGAATGGTTAAATCCTTTTGAACTGCTTTGGCAGTGGAGATGTTTTTTGATGGGATGTGAATGTTGAGATGAAAAGGTATTCTTTGTGGAATTTTAAAGTGAATGATAGTTGCCTTGAGAAAAGTTCGGATATTAATCGAGAGGCTTCGAGGAGACTTTTAGAATCAATTAAAATTCCTCCGATTAGTGACTCGAGGATATCTCCTAGTTGCTTATCAAGACTTAATGAAGTGATTTTTAGGATGTCATGTTCAAGGACACTTTCTACAAAGCTTTGAGGGATCTTCTCAAGAGTTATCGATTTCAAATACTTATAAAGCCCTGTGACAAGCGAGATACAACTGAGATTTTGATTACATACTATCAGCTGCTTGAAACAACTGAGCAAACTCGGGTCAAATTCTTTAAAAAAGTATAAACTTGATAAAACAAGTAAGTCCAAAACAGCATCTCCAAGAAACTCGAAAGTTTCATAGTTTTTTAAACGATTTACACTTGAATGTGTGAAAACTTTAAAGAAAGTTTCGAGAGATTTGAATTTGTATTTGTATTCACCGATTGTGATGAAGGGTTCATTGATATTAACTTGCTTTCCAGCGAAAAGAGTCCCTACTTGTGTGTAAAGTCCAAAAGTATCTTCTTTAAGTTGAATCGCAATCTTATCCCTCGTCAAATATTCAAAAATACTAGAAAAGTTGCTGATAAGTCCAATTTTCGACAAGAATCTCGCCGCTTTTTCAATATTTTCTCCAATATAAACACATCCAATAATCGCTTCCATGAAATCAGCTAAGACACTATCAGTGACTTTCTGCTCAACATCTAAAAATGCGAGGTTTTTGACTTGAAAATTGTAATAATAAGCAGGTACATATTTCGCATGTTTAGGAAAGGCAGTTCTAATCCAATACTTCAATTCAAGTCTAGAGCCAATTTCAGCAAGCATCTTATTACTAACCAAAAATCCTCTCAACCTTGTATAGTCTCCTTCATCAAGTCCCTGTTGATACAAATAAAGACTAAGACTGACCAAGAACTTCAAAACAGTGTCACCAACAGTCTCAAGCGATTCATAATTAAAATTTTTATCAGCACTTTTCGAAGTCATCGCTTTTCTCATCAAGTCCACACGACCTTCATAAGTGATTCTGGCAGACAACTCAATAGCTAAAGAAAGATGTTCTATTTTTATCAAAGAGTCAATCAAAGTAAACACCTGGCTCATTTCATGCTTGTTCAGGTAAAATTTAAACAGCTGAGAAGTTTTTACTATTGGAGTGCCCAGGGGGAACCATGGCTGCTTCGAGTACCTTTCTGGATCGTATACTACTGAACGGGTGTTCTTGATGAAGGCTAATTCAGATAAAGTCAGGGACTCTTCTTTATATGGAAATTTTTCAAGGGCTTGAATTGCCAGAGGCTCTTTTTGGATCAGGTCTATCACTTTTTTACCCTTCGCTGAAGAGACAAAAGATAGAAAATCAGGATGCTTTGGCCCGATCAACAAAGAAAAAAAAGAAAAAATGTTACTGGGGACTATTGAGAGAAATTTTACTTTGGAAAAATCTTTTATGTTTGTCCAGATGCACTTTTCACGCTTTAAGATTGGGATTTGGTCGAATGGTTTCGAGGATTCTTTTAGACATTTTTCTATTTTCTTGTTATTCACTTCGCCTGATTTCAAAGGAACTACTAAATAGTTCACTTCGGATAATTGACCTGATTCTGGCTGAATTTTTTCTTTTTTTAAGTCGTGCCAGAATTTGTTTTGGAATTTTTTTAGGATTTCGAAAAATTTTTGAGAAATTTTCTCGGGTTTTAAAAATTCTAACTCCATATTTTCTGGGTAGGTTAGAGGAAGGTAAAGACCGAATGATTTGCATCGGGTGAATTGATGAAGAAAAACTGAATAGTTTGAATCTTGGAGAATGAAGATCTGCTTTAGAAGGTTTGAATAGTTTTTACTTCTGATTCGATCGATTTTTAATTTTTTTGTTGGGAGGATATTTTGGCTGTTGTTGGATCTTTTCATTTATTTCAGATTTTTTAATGAGAAATGATTAAAATTTTAAGTTTTTGATTTTTTAGAGAGTGATTCTGAGAATTAAGGATTTTAAAATTTAACCTTTTTTATCCTTCTAAACTTTTAAGCCCTTTAGCCTTTTTTAACCTTATAACCTTTTTAAAGTAATAGAAAGTTAATTATCTCAAAGACTCAAGGTTTATTATAATAAAATATTCGAAATCTTCACAATATATCTGCCTAATTAATTAAAATGACTGAAAACACAACCCTTGCCTACATCGAGTACGAAAACACTGGAATCCTCGTCAAAACAGGCGACTGGGTAATAGAAAAATCCATTTCTCTGGAGCACGGAACCAACTTAACAACTTCAATGATAGTATTAATAGATGAACTAAACGAAAGACACTTTTACAAAACCCTTTCAAGAGAAACCCAAAAAAAGGTTCATAAAAGTCTAGAAATTCTGATTCGCACTCATAAAGAAGACACATCTTTTCACTACATAATCGATGAAGCCTCAGTAGAAATGCAGATAGTTCGAACAAGACTCAACATTCTAGAAAATCTAGACTTTTCCAAACTTAAGGAAAAACTTTCAGTGATTTTAAACGATTTGAATAGAATGAACATGGAAGCAGTGATATTTTCCGAGATTAATCAAGAAGACTCTGAGGAACTTGCTGTGAAATACGTCCTTCTCTTATTTGAACTAATCGAAGAGTTCACTGAAAAGAATAAAAACGCGATTATCAGACTTTTCACTATTTTCCTCAACCCAAAAGACAGGAATTTATTTTTTCAAATAGCGGAATCAAGGAAACATAAATACACTTGCTATTCTTTTATCACTTTAAATAACTAATCATGAACTATTAATTAAATCTTTTAAAAGAATCAACAGTGGTCTTCACAACTCCATCATTCTCAATCAACGTTTGAAGAACAACTTTCTCAGGCAGTCTTCTTCCAGCACAAAACGAGCAAATATCGACTAAATCATAAAAACAGTCGATAATCTCCTGTGAGTCCATTTCAGGTAAAGTATTTTTTTTAATCTTTTCACAGTTTTGAGCAGGTTTTTCTTTAAAAAGCCTTTTTTTTTCAGTTTCTTGATCACTTTCAAAGTAAGTAGTTTCCTCTTCTTTCACATCATTTTCAGGAATCGGTTCATTAAAATATTCTGAAAGGCGGGGGTCTTTATTTGACTCTCGTTTTTTATTTTCTGAAGGTTTTTGGTTTGATTTGACTGGTAAAACGATTTTATTCGGCTTGGGCTTCGGTTTTTTTGATTGGAGCAGGATCCAGTGCGCTCGAAGACTGTCTGCTGAGAATTCTTTCAGTGCAGGGAAAAAGTCTTTAGTGCTTGCCCAGTAGCTGACGTTAACTGGATTCCCTGGCATGAACTTTGAGGCTTTTAACATTATTTCGTTTACTGTTGATGAGTAGACTTTTCTTGATTTGGGCTCCATGAGTTAATTATTAGGATACTTGATTGTTGGAGATGATTGAAGGTTTTTTGGAGAAGGTTTTGAATGAAGGATTTTTTGGGAATTCAAAGATTTTTATTTGAAGAATTTCAGTTTTTTAAGTAATTTAAAGACTAATGTTTTATCAACCGAAAAGCTTAGCGAAAAAAGATTTCTTTTTCTTTAGATTTTTTTCTTTTTTTTGATCTGGTTTCGCCTTTTGCTCTAAAAGGGAAGCTAAACGATCGAGCTCTTCTTGTTTTGATTTAGTTGAAGAGATCAAAGCAGCTAAGTCCTCGAATTCATGTTTTTTTTCTTGTTTTTCTTGGATTAATGAACGGCGAGTTGCTATTTTTTGCTTTATCTGGTCAACTTCTGCTTTTGTGAGGATTGGGTGAGTATTTGATGAAAAATCAGCTAAAAAAGTAGAGATTTCTACTTTTTGAAGATCAGGGTTGAACCCTTTAGGCATTAAAGTGACTTTAACATGTTCCATAATATTCCAACCAAACTTATAATAAATTATTAAATTTTCAGAAATTAAATCATAAATCTCTAATATCCTTAAAATGATCTTAAATAAAAAACTTACAATTAAACAACTTTCTAATAAAAAACAACTTATCCTTATTAATCATGAAAATTTCTTACTTACTCACAATTAATATCTCAGGACTTTTTTTCTTTTTCCCATTTCATAAATCGCAACGAAATTCCTTTTCTTTCCTTTATCCATATAAATATATGCTCCTTCTCCATGCATTTTTCCAGCAGACCATCCCCCTTTGTACTCCCTTCCATCATTCCACCTGAAACTTCCGAATCCTTCCCTAATACCTTCAACAAAATGTCCTTCATAAGATTTTCCATCTGCCCAATGATAAGTTCCATACCCATGCATTTTATTAGATTTCCATGATCCATCATAAGTCCTTCCATCTGCCCAGACATATTTTCCATTTCCATCAATCTGATCAGCTAAAAAGTCTCCCTGGTAAACATTTCCATCCAAGTAGAGTTTTCCAGTTCCATGTTTGAGTCCTCTAACAAATCCTCCCTTATAAATAACTTTCCCAAGATACTCCAAAGTGCCTTCTCCATGTTCCAAGTTATTCAAAAACGCTCCATCATAAACAGTTCCATCAGCTTTTCTAATCTTTCCCATTCCTTGCATTTTATCATTATAAAACTCGCCTTCATAAATACATCCATCATTTTTAATCATTCTTCCAAATCCAGATTTTTTTCCACTTTTGAACTCTCCAAGATATTTAGAATGATCTGGATAAACCATTATTCCATAACCTTCAGGTCTTTGCTGTGAAATATCCCATTGTCCCGAGTAACATCCTCCTTCACTAAGAAAAACAGTCGGAAAGTTCTCAATAGTCGCTCCTCGGATTCTTTTTCCATTGTAACAAGGAAGACTCGATTCAATTTTTTCAACTACTGCTGTACTTGAAGGAGCCTCGTAAGCCACTCGTCCAGGGTTCAGAAAACTTTGGAAAAGTGGCACGGCTCGGAAAAACTTTTGGATCAGGTATCGCCGGATGAGACTTTTTGGAAGAACATCGACTGGGTCTAGGATTATTGACTCGTCTGAGTCGATGCTCCAGTTTGGAAGGTCGGTGGTGACTTTGAACCGGCCTCCGTTTGTGTCGGGAAGTTTGTTGTCGGAAGATTGAGGACAGACACATGAACAGTTTCCCATTGTTTAAATTATAGTGAAAAATACTGAAAGTTACTGTGGTCGAAATCTAACAATTAAAATTAGGTGGATTGGTTTATAGGGATTTTTTTGGGGTTTTCAAGGGGGTAGGGAAGGGAGTTGGAAGGGATTTGGTGGGTTGATGAGATTTGTGGTATCCAGTTATTTTGAAAAATGAGAAAATGGAAGTCATCCAGGATTTTATTAGGTGTGGGAAAGATGAAAAAAGGTTAAATCTAAGAGATATGCTGGAAAAAAGAAGAAACTCTTGAAAATGAATAAACCATGATTAAATACCCTTTCAACACCCTCACCCTGATTTTATCTCTTTGATCAGTCCTACAAATGCCGAATACGCTTCTGTAGGGTTCCTAACAACGAACTCTCCAACATACTCTCCTTCACAATTAACCAAAATACAAGGAAAGTTTTCCTTCTTCTTCGAAAACATGCGATTCGCGATGCCATGTCCAGCAGTTCCTCTTTCTTTATACATAAAAATCGCTGCATGTTTTTCCGCAAGTACTTCATTCAAAAAATTCTTTTCCTGATCTTCACTTGCATGAAAGGTCCTGATATCAAGACTAGCGATTCTATAAAGTTTCTGATCAACTAACAAGTCAATAGGAGTACTTTTCACAATATCCTGCCCACACATCGAGTTTTTCGCTGGTCCAGGAAAGTTCTCACTGCTGCTCTTTACAAACAACTCAACTAAAAACTGTTTCCCGACACTTGGCCCGCCGAGGACTATCAAGTCAAGAGGCCTGGGGGGCGAAATCAATCGCATTAGAGGCTCGCTTGGGTTGACTGCAGGATTTAGAAGGATTTGTGTGAAGTACTCGTTTAACTGGGTCATTCTTTTGTGTAGAAAACCCTCTGATCGATAACCAAGCCACTTTTTCTTGGGAAAAGAAGGAAGACTGGACTCGGGAAGAAGTTCTTTCAACTCTAAGTGAAAATTCAAGAGAACTGAGTAACGAGTTGAAAACTTGAATGAGGGCCAAGATTCTTCTAAGGTGCTTAAAGGATGCATGAAACGAGTTCGACCGATTACTGATACTGATAACTTCACGTAACCTCCTTGCTGCTCGGATAGAACTTTGTAGGAGGTTACTTGGATTGACCGAATTCGCAGCGGACTCTCCATTATTTGTTTTTGGGTTTCGAAGTGGATTTGGAGGTTTTTTATTTGGGGTTAGGGTTTTTAGGGGTAGGAATTTTTGGATTGAATTTTTTTGAGATTGGGATTTTTTTTGGATTTTAGTCTTTGAGGGTTTTGAAGGATGGGATTTTGGTACTAATAAAATATGATGGAGTTTAGTTCAATCACATTCTTATTATTAGGAAATGAGTGATTGAAGGTAATTTAAAGTGATTGAAGCTTGTAGTGTATTTAATTAGCCATGGTTTATCAATTGATTAAAATTTAAAGATTAACAAATAACATTAACTGATGAAAAGAAAATGATTGTAGTAACTTGATCCACTTCTAATAACCTTTATTAATAGAATAACATGTAAAAGTGAATCAATATCATTTTTCCAGTCTCTGTTTGATGGCACAACTTTGCTTTATCAGCCAGATAAAAGAATACTAGTGTCATTTAAACAACTTTTTTCTAAATGTTAGAATATACTGATTAGTTCAGAATCGGGTTGCTTTGTAACCACCTGACAATCAAAAGATAGCTCCAGCCTTCCTCACAATATTGGAATTAAGAAATTTTAAAATTCTGAATATGTAAATATCGAAATTTACTTATTTAACCAAAATTGAAGTTTGATAAATAATTCTATAATAAAACAACTACTTTTCTTTAAATATAGAGTCATGAGCTGAGCATGATTATTGTTCCTGATGTTGATATAATAATCTAATTGGTAAAAAATTGTTATATCATAAAAAGGTTTATTTAAATATAAGAAGTTTTGCTTATATCATCAACTGTAGTAACTACTTTTGTTTAAACTACAAGAATGATATAATTTGTTAATATTCTCATGAGATCTCTGATCAATATAAGCTGATTTATAATTTAAGATAAAATGTTAAATAGTTTACTTTTACCACATTCGACTATTATCTATAATTTTAAAAACTCTGATATACTAAACATGGTAAACTCCCTTATAAATAATATGTACGATGATCAATTGCCTAGATCACTGACTGCAAGTGAAACATTCAATATATCAGAAACTCAAGGTCTTAAAAATCAAACCCAAATGGAATTATACCAAAAAATAAAAAAGTCTCATCAAGACAATCATGCATCTGATTGGACAATATTAAGACATACTCCTTTGAATTCTATAATTTCAATAGCCGTATCACCATGTGGAATGTTTGTAGTATTCGGAGGCCTAGAATTGATTCAAACCCTCAATATTCCACTAAATCAATTAGATCCCTATCTAGAAACATCATATTATCTAAAATCCGTATATTTTTCACCAAATGGCTCATTTCTTCTATGTGGATATAAAAAATTTCTAGAAATTTTAGACTTTAAACAGAAAACTTTATACTCAAAGATACCGACGTCATCTGACAGGCCCTTCACAGCAATTTTTACTGCAGATGGGAATTTTGTAGTATACCCAGTAAAAAAATCTTTAGTTTTTTGGAGTTTCTTAAATAAAAGCGAAGAATTCAAGTTTAATGGACATGAAAATGTTGTTTTGTCATTAGCATGCTCAGCTGATGGTCGATTTATAATCAGTGGGTCACTAGATAAATCGATGATTGTATGGAATTTCAAATCAAAAAGACAAGAATTCAAATTAATTAGCAAACAAAAGCAGGTAACAATTGTGAATATTTCAAATAACGGTGTTTATGCTGCAGGTATTTTTACTTCTTTTGTAACTATTTGGAATCTTGATGAAAAGTGCGAAGTGCTTAATTTAAATTGTAAAGAAAAAGTTTATTCAATGTCATTTTCACCTGATAATCAAAATCTAGCAGTTTCTGTAGGTGAATGTTATATTTATCTTATCAATATTATGAGTAAAAGAATAGAAAAAATATTTTATGATGAAATTTCTGTTGGATTTAAAGTAGCTTTTAGTATTGATGGAAAGATTTTGATTAGAGAGACTATTTGTCTTTGGAATATTTCAAAGATTCCTAAACAATCCATCTTTTTTCATAATATAGATTCTGGTGATGGTAATAATGTTTTAGTTACAAACAATAAAAAATATTTGGGGCTAAGCAGTTCTCAAGGCTTGAAAATTTTTAACACTGAAAAAAATCAAATAGAGTTTATTTTAAGTGAATTTAAAGAAAATGTTTATGATGTATGGATCGCTCAAGAAATATATTTGATTACTCTAGGAGATAGAAATTTGAGTGTTTTTAACTTGAAAACAAATGATATTATTTTTAGTTTTATTAACAATAAAGGACAAAATCTAAGATTTTTAGTATCACATGATTTATTTGCTATTTTTTATACAAATGATACTTTTTGCAGTGTCTGGAGTATAATTGAAAATATCAGAGTTTTCGATATTAATAGGGGAAATATTAGAATTTTACATTCTTCATTTATTAGGAATTCCAGATCTTTGGTATTTATATTTGAAGATAGATATATTGGAATCTGGAATATTGATAGTGAATGTGAAGAGTATAGTTTGAAAGACCAATACAAAAGTATACATAAAATTTATTATTTAATTGACCAGAAGTCATTTATTATCGACGTAATAAATAATAATTCTAAAAGGGTAGCGTACTTTTGGAATTTTCAAGGAAACTCTGAAGAATTACCTATTTATTCTTACAAATTCATATGGATAAATCAAAAATATATTATAACTGATAACAATAACATATTAACTATTTGGAATATCAAAGGAAAATTTAAAGAATTCGAAGTCGATTATCAAACAAAACCTGAAAATATTTCATATAATGGTAAATTTCTGTTCATGATTTATAATACTCATTCTGATATCTGGAAGATCCAAGATTATCAAAAATTCCAATTAAATAATTTATACAAACTCAATGTACCTATTTTTTCTTCTAATGATAAAAAATACGTTGTTAGTGGAGATGAAAATTTTTTAAAGTTATGGAATCTTGAACAGGGAAAAGAAATTTTAAGTTTCAAGGCACATGAGAATTGGATACGAACTTTAGCCTTTTCTCATGATAACAAGTTTATTGTTAGTGGAGATGATAATGGAAGTGTCAAAATTTGGGATTTGAAAGGAAAAAATATTCAATGCTTTAAGGGGCATTCAAGTTGGGTTGTCGCTGCAAGTTTTTCTAGAAATGGAAGGTTCGTTGTTAGTGGGTCAAATGATAGAATTGTTTTAGTTTGGGAAGTTGGAAGAGATGAAGAATTGAAAGCTTTTGAAGTATATCAGGAAGCGATACATTCAGTGTCTATCACAGATAATGGAAAATTTATTGCAGTTGAATCAATTAAAGGAGATTTGAGGGTTTTAAAGGGTTAGAATAGTTAGAGTTTAAATCGAATTAATAAGTTGTAACTTTTTTTGGAGTTTTTTATGATTATTCATTTTTGCTAAATAAGTTTGATGCATATTGAGAAGCCTATCTCTATCTGAATTTTCACCAAAAATCTAACATTTCAACAAAAATAAACCGATACCAAAACTGAACTCAGCATAAACTACAAATAATCCCTAAAAACCCATAATCTTATATAATTTCTTTCAAAATACTTTACCATCTCCCTAAAGAAACTAATTAAATCATTCCAACTCTCAACTAAATTGATCAAATAATTTTAATAATTCTAATCTCTAACCTTCTTACCAGTAAAGTTACTAAAACTCCAATCACGAAGTTCTCTCCACATCTGGCGACAGTCATCATCATGATCAAGATCCTGACAGCACTTAAACTGAAACCTTTCAATAAGTCTATCAATATCACTTTCAAAGAACTCTTCAAGAAAGATCTTGAAATTTCTAGTTTTGACAGCACTTTCCTTGAATAACTTGCGATACCAGTTATTATTAACTTTGCTCTCATTGATATTCACTTTGACATCACCAAGTTCCTTTTTATACTTAATAGTATTTTCATAAAACAAGTCATCATTCGAAACATCGATATTAGAAGCGACATTAGAGTTATTCCCACCGCTATTCAAAGCTCTGATCGTATATTTCAAAGCTTTTGCATAGATCCTGAAAAGTTTTAACCTAAAATAAGCAGGTCGAATAGTATTTCTTTTTTTAGAAGACTTTTCAGGGTTTTTTCCTTCTCGGCTTTTCAAGTCAATAAACTTTTTGAGTATTTTGACTTTTTTGTATTGTTGAATCGGGATTTCTTCTGCAGGTCTCAAGTTTGAAGTGTCTCTCGCCAACGATGATCCTTTCGTGAGTAAGTCAATTAAACTCATACGATTTGAAGGGTCATTTGTTATCAGTTGCAAAAGCGGCACTGCCCTTGGAGCTTGTTCTTTCTCGATTTCTGCCAAGTAGCTTCCAATCATGTCGCATTTGTTCTGCATTTCGAGGAAGATGCTTTTTAGGTCGGAAACTATCATTACTAGACTTTCGGCAACTTCTGATTGCTTTTCTAGCTGAAGGTCTTTTGATGATGTTTTTGGAGTTTTGGAAGTGTCTATAATTTGGGGCCTGTTCATATATTATAGAAATGGATTGCGCTTTGATTTTTAGTCGGGTTTTATTGGAATTTGAGATTTTAGGTTAAGTTTGGGATTTTTGGGGTTTGGATTTTTGGAGTGGGTTGTGGAAAGATTTTGAAGTAGAGATTTTTGGGTGGTGTTTTTTTATGGAGTTTTGCTTGATCGGTTTGGTTTATAGGTGAAAGATTAGGTTAGATTAAGTGAAGAAGGTTTTAAATTCATTTTATATTTTGAAGGTTGATATAGATAAGAAGTAATTGGGATGTCAGGAAATACAAGGTATTCTTTTTAGTATGGATAATAAAATCTATTGTTTGAAGGTTAATTGTTTAGTATTAAGATATTTTTATATAAGCTTAGATTTTTGTTTTTATTTGTTTTATATAAGAATGAAGTAGTTGGTCTTGATGAATCATTTACTAATGAGTTCCTTGATATATCTCATAGATCCATTAGTTAATAATACTTAGAATATTTAATCAAACTAAGATCACTGAAAAAATAATTATTTCTAATTAGAGATCAATCAGATCAGATTCATAGAAATGATGAAGAGTCGAACTCAAAATTTAGATTAGATGATGTGATTCCATTTGAGTTAGAATAATGATTGATACAATAAAATTCAAAAGAGCATGATACATGATTAAAATGTTTTATATCATCTTATAATCCTCATATATTCAAATCACCCATTGAAGGATATTTCTGCATCAAGATTTAAAATAAATATCAAACCAGCTTTTTATATTATAATTTATAGCAGTAAATCATAGATATTAAAAAAAAATTATGAAGTTGAGACTAAATTAGACTTAATAGTTAAGACTTAATCGATACTTTAAAATTTGACTAAAGAATAATATTTCACAAAATTTCTGCGAGTTTAATTCTTATATACTCCTTAGATAGTTGTTTATATACTATCTTTCAGTTCTTTATATTTTTTCATTTTTCAAAAAGTTACAAATTTTTGTAGCAAAAATATTATCTTCAGTCTTTGCATTAATACTAAAAATCTTATTTATAAATGAAATTAATCCAAGATAAAACTGAAGCGAGTAACGAGGTCGAAGAATTAGACATACTCAATTCAATTGACTTTGATAATAACGGTTATGAATTAGGAAACTATGATCAATTTCAAAATAATGAGACCTACTCAGATCCTGGAGACTTGACATTAAATACAATTGTGACACTTTCTAGTGATATGATTCATGATTCTTTTATATTCTTATACCTTTGTAGAATTCCAATAAAGGGAATTAAAAGATTTAAAATGAACTATAGCGAAAATCAGCTTAGAAGGTTCGTTCATAGAAATAACGATTATCCGAAAGTTGAAAACTTTCGTTATTGTCTTTTTAGGCTACTTAAAAAAATGATTCGAAAAATTCAGGGTAATGATCTCTATAACTTCAAAATTAAGTTGAACACCGAAAATATGGAGCAAGTTAAGGCTCTGAACATAATGAAAGAAATTTGCTTGTTGTTCAAAAGAAAGGTAAAAAGATTTAGCGATAATGTAAGAGGGCCGCAAACTGAAGGAAGAAGGTATAAACATCGATATAGAGCAGATACAAACTTTATGAAACATTCAAATCAATATAACTTTAAAACTTACAATAATGAGTGCATTGTTAATATGTTCAAAGATCCAATAAAAAGAGGACTTTACAAAGCTTTTATTGACTATTTGTTTCAATCTGGGCCAAAAAAACTGATGGAAATATTTTCTTTTAAATGTTGCCAACTAGGTTTGGAGGACTGCTGCATAGAAAAATGGAAAGATTTGAAGATGTTCAGTATGACAACTCTTATAAATTGCAAGTACATATCTCCTAGTTAGCTATTCACTTTAGAAGAGTATAAGTAATTAAATGGTGAATTTCTATTATTAAATAATTTCTTATATGTTGAATTGATAGTAACTTGTGAATTAGAAGATTCGGATAAAATATTTATTTAAAGCTATGCATTTTAAAAAAAAATTCTCTCAAACACAATAAAGACCTAAAATATGTGATTTATTCATTTATCATCTAATTTGCTTCTCTAGCCAGTACTGAAACACTCGAAGTTACAAAAATAACAAATAGAGTTGAGTTCATAAATCCTAATTAAGTATTATGTTCAAGCTACAAAATATAATAGCCTCTAGTGATTTTATTATTTACAGAATTAGTTATTATTAAAGTAAAAATTTTTATGTATCATAATAATGATGAGTAATAAAACTAATAATTATTACACTCAAGCTACAAAATAGAGTAATAATTCAGATTTTTTTATTATCTACAGAAGTTTGTGATTAATAAAAATATGTAAACCTAAAGTAGACACTTTAAAAATAGATAATTTGGAGGCTTATAATTTTCAAATGGAAAACCCGAACTCTTCAAACGAATCTGAAAACGAATCATATCACAATTTAGATGATTTTTTTTATTTTATGAAAGAATCATATCCATCTCAGTGGCCTCAAAAGGAAGAAGACTCATTTGGACTCTATAGCGATGGAGTACTAAAAATTGATAGAATTAATCCTCTGGAAATCAGTCCAGATCCAAATATTTTCAATTACATCAAGCAAACAATCTTGGATCAAGCATCTTTAAATAATAATCGAAGACCAAAGATGAATCGATCTGATAATCAGCTCTTCAATTTTTTCAAGAGAAACAAAGAACCTAAAATAGAATATTTTAGGACTTTCTTGATAAGACTATTGAAAAAAATGATAAGAACTATTTTATTTAATAATTTTCAAATTTTCAAACCTAGTCTAAACGAAGCAAATGCAGAGCAAGTCAAACATTTTCTCATTATAAAACACATCTGCAACACTTACTCAAGTAAAATGAGAAATTTTAGCGATACAATATATGGACCTGAGACAGATGGGAAATCAAAAAAATTTAAAGAGCGAAAACTGAGAACCTTTACAGAATCTCTATCATCAACCACTTATAACGATTCCAGCGACACAACATCATTTAGAACTGATTCTAAGACTTATAACAACAAGTATATTAGAGTTATATTTCAAGATGAAATCGTAAGAGGAATCTACAAAGCTTTTATTGACTATTTATTTGAAGTGGACTTTCAGGAACTTATTCATATTTTTAATTTTAGTTGCTGTGAAGATCTTTTTGAGCACACAAGTGTTTGTGTCGATAAATGGAAAAATTTAAAGAATTTTTGCCTCACTTTTCTAGTAGGTTGCGAATTTAATGAGTAGAAATTATTTAAGATTAGCTAAAATTTATTAATTATTTTTTGAAAATGATCAAGAAACTGTTTGCATCAATGAGATTTAATTATTTATTAGTATTTTAGACATATTCAAGCTAAAACAA
Source organism: Stentor roeselii (assembly GCA_006503475.1). Lineage (NCBI taxonomy): Eukaryota > Ciliophora > Heterotrichea > Heterotrichida > Stentoridae > Stentor > Stentor roeselii. Next base: position 37,818 of record RSEH01000080.1, on the reverse strand, counting down.
TAAACTAATGAATGAATAAACAATAATCCACTGAATTAAAAAAACATCAAAATACTCAATCCTATAACATCCACCAATTTCTTTCAATTCTTTCGTTCCTCTATCTAATTTCGAAGACAACTTTTTCTTTAAATCAAAAATTAAGAATCCAGAGTCCACATTCCTAAAAAGAATATAATTCAAATCTTTAAAAATAAAAACATTGCAAATCTCACCAGTAAGAATTTGCACCTGAGGCTGAAAGTCAATCGAAAGAAATATTTTGTTATAAACATCAACAAAAACAAAATACTTCCTCCGAATCTTTCCAGTTTCCACTCGACTTTGATGTTTCAATAAAATCGATTTTTTTCTGATATCCATGACAAGTAATTTGCTCCTTGTTGAAAAAGCTAAAGTTTTGCAGTCTTCTGACATTCTAATAAAGTAAATCCAAGCTGTTTCAAAAAAATACTGTCGCAGGGTGTTAAGGTCTGGAGTGGTTAAGAAGATTTTTCCTTTATTAGTTCCACACAATAAAAAAGTCTTAAAAAATGTCAAACTGGCGATTTCTCCTTCTAAAACACGAGATTTTACATTAGAATCAATCTCCATACTGTATAAATTCACTTTTTCGAACCCATAAGCAATGAAATTGAGTTTAACAGACACAGCTAAGCAATAAATGTAAAATTTTTCAAGATTTGTTTCAAATTTTCCATTATTTTTTCTCCTAACATTTCTTAAAAAGATCTTCGAGGATGATCCGCCAGAATAAAGTAGATTATTTTTTAATATTACAGAAAATACCTGAATGTTATTTTCTATGATTTTTTCTATAGGGTAACAGTTGGGAAATCGCCAAATTATAATGTTATTATCAAAAGATCCTGATGCGAATTTTTTACTCTTTTTACAAAAACTTAAAGATCGCACCTCTTCTTTATGACCTTTAAAAGATTTGATTATTTTCAAGTCTTTTATTTCAATTATTTGAATGAAACCTTCTTTGTTCCCTGTGAATAAAATTTCAAGATCAGGGGTAAAATGGCCGCATATTACATTAGACTTCGTTTGCCTTTCTCTTAATTCTTTCTTTTCAGAAATATCAAAAATTTTGATAAGGCCTTTGAGGTCGAGAACGAGGAACTCTTGATAGTTCTTTATATATGAAACCAAAATGTTTGAAAATAATTTCAATTGGAAAACAGGGACTTTTTGAGAATAACTCCAAAGATTAACACGTCCGTAAAGCGAACCACTTAGAAAATATTGCCAATTTCTTGAAAACATCACTGAATACACAGGATTTGAGTATTCTTTGAAACTTGCCTTTAACTTCTGCTTCTTCAGGTTCCATATGCAGATCGAGGAGTCACTGCTTCCTGATATTCAATATGTCGATGAAAAATCAATATCCAGTGACCTTATTTCAGATGAGTGAGAAAATAAACAAGCTTTATGATCCAAATTTAAAGGGTTCCAGATTCTCATTAACCCTTCTATTTCTCCTGATATTAATAGTGAATTGTCTCTTGATAAGCAGAGTGAAAAGATTTGAGAAGAGTGATTTTTAAGAAAATAATTTAAAGATAATGTAAAGATTTGCTTTTCGTATTTTAATATTGTAATTTCTCTTACGTTTTCTTTTAAGTAAAATGATGAAAGTTCAGAAAGAAGCTTTGATTTTGATTCAGAAGATGATAAAATACCTAAAGTTAAAGATATTGAAATATTTTCAGATATTTTTAAGTAGTTCGGATTAATCAACTCACAAAAAAATCTCAGAACTTTATGAATACATTTTTGTGTTAAAAAATAAGAGTCTTTCTGAAGTATAAGTTGCGATGACTTGACAACTGAACATCTTTCTCTAATTTTATTTCTCTTTGCAATTTTTGAAGGAATAAAGATTTTTTTTACTACTCTATGCGTTCCTGATTTAAGAAGATGATTCCTTATCAGGAAAAAAGGTATAAGGTCAATCTGACAGACACATAAAAATGCCTTAATCCGCATCTTCATTCTCCCTATATAACCCCAAAACAACAAACCATCTAAAACTAAAAACCATTCTCAATCCATCTAAAAACTATTTATTCCTTAAGTTAAACTTAAGCTCATTACCAGAAGAATTCGAAACCATTCTCAAATCATGCAACTTCTGACGAATGATTTCTTCACTAGCCGAAAAATTGCAAGGATCATAAAAAAAGTTGATTTTCGCATAATCCGCAGGAGAAAGACTAAGCGAATCAAGATCATCTCGATCCACAAAAGAAATCATATTCGAGCAGCTGTTACAATAAAGAACCGAGTTAAAGTCAAGAGGTCCAAATTCAACTCCAAAAATACAGACATTTTTATTATCCGGAAGAAGATTCTCATTCCTTACCTGATCTTTGCATAAATAACTGAAAAATTCATTATTAGACTTAAAATGCATATGCATGAATCCAAGACAATGCATAATTTGATGTAAAATATCTGCTTTTTTCGCATTTTTCTTTAAAATCACGAGATTTTTCCCTTCATGTCGTCCGATGAATGAAGAGTTCGAGTGTCCTAATGTAAAAAAAAGGAAAGACTGATGTTTTTTACGTGAATAGCTCACAAATTTCAAGACTGTATTTTTTTGAATATCGTGAAAACTTTCCATCACGACGTTGTATATTGGAGAGTTGCTGCTGTTTGACAGAAACAATAATTGCTTGTCGATGACGAAAGGAATGCATAATTCCCATCGAGAAGGGAAAAGATCTAATAGTTGAATGTAAAGATTTTCTTTTTTTAAGACTTCGGACTTTATCTCTGAAGTCTTGTAAAAACGGTTGAAGGTTGAAAAGTCGAAACTTTGCATGTTGTAGTCAAAATTTAACTTTGCTTGCTTTTTGAAGGGAACTGAGAATATTAGGATGTTGTCGGTTGGACTGCTTTTTGATAAGATTTTTGAGAGATTTAGAGTTTCGAGGTCTTGGCTGTAAAGAGAGGATATTGAAGGCTTTCGTAATAGCTGTAAGCGTTGGGGTTGGTTAGGGGAGTCTTTTGAGTCTTTTCGAATTGGTTTTGAAGTGGTTATTGAGGATGACAGCAGTTCTTTCATAATAATTTCAGCTTTGTGGTACCCTGTCAGTCTTTTACTTTTCAAACTTCCTTGCTTTTGTATTTCTCGATTTTTTGATAAGAAAAATTTCCTTAAAATTTCTCTTTCCTCAATTTTCTCAATTGACAAGTCCTGTTCATGAAAAGAATCAAATGACTGGTTCGCAGTCATGAAGAAATTCTCGACAACTCTATGTTGACCCAAATCGCTATATCTTGGAGTATTTCTACGTAAAGTTTGAACTTTTTCTAAGTACCCTGCTGCATAAGTCTTTCTTTTTAAAGCATTTTTTTGATTTTTTAACGAAGCGAAAACGTCTGACGAAGAGTCAGACTCTTGCTCGTTTTGCTTTAATATCGAAATTTCTTCAGATGTGTCTTGTTGAAGTTTAGGTCTTGTTGAAGTTGCAAGAATTTCGTCTGTTTGGATTATCTCGTAGAAAGAGTCGCTGTCTTGACGCTCAGTTATTGAAGTGGAAGAGGTAGTTGGTCTTTTTTTGATAGAGATGCATGAACATTGCCCCATTGTTTTAAATTATATTAAGTTTAGTGTTGGGATTTACCATTGGAATATTAGGAGATTTGAAGGAAATTTTTAATAAAGTTATTGTTTAATAGGAATATAGAGTTTTGAGGTAAGTTATTTTCATTTTTTATCATAATTCTTGAAAATCTCTTTGAATATTATAAGTTACTTTCATTTTTGTCAATAATCATTTTTATTCTTTACTTTTCCTTTTCTAAAGTTTCTCTCCATAATCCTTTAAAATCTCTTTGAACATTATAAGTTATTTTCATTTTTATCAATAATCATTTTTATTCTTTACTTCTCTTTTTTCTAAAGTTTCTCTCCATAATTCTTGAAAATCTTTTTGAAAATTAATTTATATATATACCCATCTCATTTACCTTCAAAACTTCAACAATCCAAAAAATTTTCCAATACCAAAGTGAATCCCAACTAAAATCCTAACCAATTACTCATTCAGCTTCTTATCCATACTACTCTACATTAATTCTCAAATTCATTGCAAGCACAAAAATCAGCCTGGATGCCGACCCTCCTCGCTTCAATTTCACATCTACCGGCATATTGATCCATCCTCATAAACGACAAGATCTGTTTAACTCTTACCCTTGCCTTGACAGGTTTCGCCTTATAAACCAAATTTTCCACTCGAAATTTCAGCCCATTGGCGCCCATGTTGTCTCCATCAGCGGCAATATAAAAATTAACAGCAAACCTGAGGTTCTTTCGAGTATCCGACGACAATTCCAATTTAAAAATCTCTTTAACATTATCAATTCCGATATGATAAACCTTTTCTATCTCTTTTAAAACGATTTTTTTACAAGTTTGTCCTAAAAAATGTTTTTTTTCTGAAAATCCTAAAGAATTGATAGTGTTTTCTGCGTAATTTTTAAGACTTTCCAGGAAAAATAAGGTTTCTGAGTCAATTACTGAAATTTCACTCATTTTTAAACAAGCGCAGTCGAATGGAGAGACTCCGAGGTCTGTGCAGGTCCTTGAACGTGATGCGATTTGGGTGAAAAGGTTTATTCCTCCTGGGGTGTCTTCTTCGATACCTGCTAAGGACAAGGCTGTTTTGCGGTAGTCGAGTTTTGAGACTAGTCTTAGGGTGTTAGAGGAAAGTGAGTGGTAAGAGTGAGGATGCTTGTTTAAAAGACTTTTACTTGCGATTATGAATAATGATGGAAGTTTCTGCTCTTGGAATGCGCTCAGCTCTGTGTACCATGAACCGTATCGCATACCGTGGTCACCGTTTAGGAATATTAATATGTCGTATGAGTCTTCGTATGTTTTTAACAGGTCCTTCAAATAATCCCTAATATCCAAATTCAAAACCGCAGCATGTAGTCCAGTCCCTTCATGTCCAGCATTAAGATGCAAATAAGCCATAACATTCGCGCCTCGATTCATCTCCACAACAGTCCTCGTATAATTCAAAATATAAAAATGAGTCTGATGTCCTCCAAGACATCTCTGCAAGCTAAATCCTTTTCCAAACTTATTAGCAGTGAATTTTTCAACAGCACAATAAAAAGGTCCAACACAATAATCAACATCCGGTACCCTTCCAATAGTCTTAATAAAGTTATCATCACAACTTTCAAACCCAATAACCGAAATAAACCCTTTTTTCCTCAACTTATGCCAAATCGCCTTTTCCCCTAAAAAATCCTTGTCCTGTTCTCCAGGAGTCATCTTGGGAAATCCAAGATGGCCAATAAAAATCGGAACTTGATTATCAGGCGAGTCTCCACCCATCACATTTTGTAATTTAAAGTCAAACGTTGAGAAATTCGAGTTTTTTTCTGAATTTAAATCATTTAAAAAATCGACCAAATCTGGAAGTTTACGAAAAAAGTGTCTTCTTGAAATGCTATCAAGACTTAAAAAAAAAATCAATTTTGGTTTTCCTGAAACTAACTTTTTCGCTGCTTTGAAAGAAGAAGAGTTAAAGCGAGGTACCATGTTTCCTTGAAGAAGTTCTTCACCGTCAGATTCGCAACTTCCAAGGATGAACTCAAAGTCACTGGCGTTGATTGGAGAAGAGTAGTCTTCAACTTTCCACCCTTTGTAGCCTTCTTCTCTTGGAATAAGTTTTCGATGATCAAAAGGTCCAAGAAGGATTTTTTTGTTTTTATCAGGACAGTTCATATAAGCCTTGTTTGAAACTCGGTCAATATGAGCGTAAGTCTCGTTTTGTTTATTCACTTTTGAACATTTTGGGTAAGTTTTTTCTTTGAAGACTTCTTTTCCACGGGTTTTTGAATAACCGAAACTATCTGGCTTGCATTCAAGGTTTTCTTGAAGTAAAAGGTCGGTATCGTCGATTTCGAATCGTTTTGGACTGTATTTAAAGTCTTGGTTGTTTAAGGGATTCACGTCTGAAGATGTGTTTGATTGGAAGTAGTTGACTTGGCGAAAGACGGTCTTTTCGAATGGGTTTTCTGAGGAGTAACGCTTTGGGAAGAGGGGTTGAAGATAAGATTTTAACTCGTTTCGATTGGGAAAGTAAAAAAGGAGGAATAGAAGGTAAATAAGTCCTGCTATTGCGAGACTTTTACTTTTCATTAATTATGGATTGAGAGATTTAGAAATGGAACTAGATGGTGTTATAGAGATTGAAGAAGTTACATAATCTTTTGAGTGAATTTTTTTATAATAAAAGTTTATTGATTGAGTATTTAATATTCTTAGCTTACCAAGATTCACTCATCAAAGATTCTCTTAATCTTCTTCTAATCAAAATCTAATCTTTTCATAAAATTCTCTAATTTTACTAAAATTTCTCACATTATAAACCTTTCTTCTCCTAAAATCATTAAACCATTCTCTTAATCCTCTCCCAATAAAAAAATCTAATCTTTTCATGAATTTCTCTAATTTTTCCTAAAATTTCTTACTTTAGAAACCCTTCTTCTCCTAAAATCATTTAACCATTCTCTCAATCCTCTCCAATCAAAAAATCTAATCTTTTCATAAACTTCTCTAATTTTTCCTAAAATTTCTACTTTAAAACCCTTCTTCTCCTAAAATCATTTACTTTCCCTTAATCTCTCTAAACTCCACTTTCTTCTAATTTTAAATAAAAATTTCTATATAGTTTCAATGGAAACAGACGAAAAATTGCTTCTAATGATAAAAGAACTGAGTGTATCATTGTACACAGACCTTTCCACCCAAGAGCAGCAGCTTCTCGGCAAAGACCTGGTGCAAGTCCTTTCAAAAGACGCAAACGAAACCTTATCAAATTTTTCAGATCTGTTCAAAAGTTTAAAAAATTTCGAAAGTCTTGTAAAAAACAGCGCAAACAACAAAAAATTCAAAGAAAACGAAGTTTACCAAAAAGAACTTCAAAAACTTGACTCAGAAATAAGACAACACTTCAAAAATGAACTTGAAATGAAGGTCTTAATCGATGGATTAGATGAAAAAATGAAGGACTTTCACAGTGAAAACCTTATTCTTCTTGAGCAGAACTATAAAACCATTGAAAGTCTCATACAAACCAACAAAAAACTAAAAGAAAGTCTCCGTCAAAGGACTCAAGAAATCGAGGAACTAAAAAAAATCGGAAATTCCGAACAAGAAAAAGAAAATTTCGAAGGAAAAGTAAAAAAAGAATCTGAAGCCATTCAAGAAATCACTTTAAATAACGAAAAAAACTTCAAAAAGTACTCAAAAATGAAAAGCGAACTGGAAACAACTAACAAAGAATACGAAAAACTCAGATCAGAGTTTATTGAACTAAAGTCTCGTTCTGACTACAAACTTGATTTAACTGCTTTTAACAAGGACTTCAAAGACTACACCCAGGAAAGTTTCGAGATAAAATCAAGTCGCATGGCAAGAACTCCTGATCGAATCGAGAAGTCCTTATCACCTATTTCAAAATCCAAAAAAAAGCAAAAAACTCGAATAAACAAAACTTCAAGTCGCTTCGAAAAAAGTCCTTTTTTCCAGCCATTAAGTGAGGCAAAGAAAAAGTTAAAAAAATACCAAAGACCTTTAAAAACAAAAAAAGAAAAAAATTAGTATTTTAGTTTTTTACAGTAGGCAAAGAAAAAATGACTTTATCCGCATTTGACATGAAAGCAATGTTATTCTGTCTCCAAAGTTTATAAGGCGTCATTTTTACGATTTTTTTAGTAGTCTGCAGCAATTCACCTTTGATAAACTTCAGTTCATTCTTCAAACTCTTATCAGTATTTCTATTATACTTCAAAGTACTCATCATATTCCAGATCCTTTCCTGGTCGTCAGTGTTTTTCAGACATTCCGACAAGTCTTCTATGTAGTTATAAGCGAATCCTGAAGTATTCAGTCTATAAAACGCATGAGAAACTATTTCTTTCTTTTGAGGTAAGATAAGTGGTTGGAACACCTCACATTTATCAATGACTTCATCTAAACAGTTCCCTTTTGGCTTCTCTTCTTTGCAAAAACATCGATTTCGATGAACTTTCTCAAGTTTTAACTTATCCACAAAAGTCACTTTTCTTCCACGAGGAGAACTGGAAGTTGTAAAGCGCATCGGATTGTTTAACTTGCTCAGCTCTTGCTCTGCGAATTGCTTTGAAGTTCTTACTTTTGAACGGATTTGCTCTTGTGTTCGGTCAATGTCGTCGTATGAGACTCGCGTGTTCTGAGAACAACCTCGAGGGGATATTTTTGAACAGAGGGAAGAGACTTGAAGGAGGACTTGATGGTATGAGTCTTTTTCGAGACGCTTGTTTTGGGTTGTTGATAAGTTTTTGAAGAAGATTGATTGGTAACCTGGGTAACCTTTTTGACTCATTTGTTTTATGTTGAAGTGCTGGGGAAGGTGGTTATTGGGTTTGAGGGATTGAATTGAATATTGGAATTTTTTTTATGAGATTTGAGGAAGAGATTTTGGATTTGGTGAGTTTTGGAAAGGTTTAATTATTTGGATTGGTTGATTTAATAGATTAGATTTGAAATCAGTGGTTTTAAATTTATATTGTAATTAATGTTATTAAAATATACATTAGAGTTATTTGCATAATTTTAACAATAATATAATCTAGTCATTATCTCAATATTTAAACATAAATCAACTTCTAATAGTTTATCTCTTTTGCTAATGCATTTATTTTATTTGGATATATTAGATTATTTCATATAATTAACTATGGACACCAAAGACAAATAGTGTAAGCACCTAATAAATCGATAAAATTTCAAGCTTAGCTAAATCTTAACTCACCACTGAAAACCTTCTAAACAAGGTATTGTTTGTTGTTTGGTAAATCAAAGAAAGATTTCTTTTGATTAGAGAAATATTTAGTGTTTCAGAGTTCTTTTAGATATATCATATGAAATTAAAAATTTGTTGAGATAAAGTTGAATAGTTATATAATAAAAATTATTTGAGTATAATTATTCATATTCTAAATAAATTCTCTATTTAATTAAAAGTAAAAATCTTGCAGCTCCTTAAATTAATCAAAACATAAGGTTTACTAAAATTTCTCAATTGAATATTTGTCAGTAGCTAAATAATAAAAAGAAATATTGATCTGAATATATTTGAAAATCACTCATTATATAAACATGCAGCACATTTCTATAGAAAATTATTTTGAAAAGCTGTTCACTGGCACTTTCAAATTGTTTGAAGTTTTTACCACTAGAAGACAGGACTTTAAAGATCTTTTGTTTTGAAAGTAATTACATAAACTTTAAAGATTTTGATATCTGCAAGAAAGTTAATAAAATAAATAAAGATAAATTGAGATCAGATTCAAATATTATGGGAATCAACTAAATAAGAGCAACAAGTTATCAATAAAGAAAATCCAAATCTTCAAAGAAAATGCATCTTTTCATATAATAAAAACCCAAACAATTCTAAACATTTGAGCTCTTAGATCTCCTATAATTGATTAACTTCTACAAACTTTCCACTATTTGTGAAAGACAAATCTATCACTAATAAAATTTCAAAAACTTTCATACCCTTCTTCCTTAACTAAAAACACTTCTATAACTTAACTCATTCACAAAAATCCTACGATTCAATAAAAAACTGCCAAAATAAACCAACTTGAATTTCCCTAAATCCATAGAATTCTTAAACTCCAAATATTTCCACAACCATCATCACATCCACTAAAAATAATCTAATTCTCATAAGAAAACTTGAAATTTCATATCAAATTCTTATGCGACTTAAAATCCCCACATAAACATCCGAAACATTCAAACTTTTCATCACCACAAACAATATTTTTCTTACATAAATTGATATAACCAAATAGTTGATAAGACTTTTGATAACTTTACGATAGTCTGAATCTTCCAAATCTAAAAATTTTCAACTTCTATTCAATTCTTCCGAACATAAAAAAAAACTAATTATTTTAACTGATCATCACTCTTAATGTCTATAAAATGAGATCAGTCATAGTCTTAAATCAAGAATTTCCCAACTTGAACAACCGAAGCAACTTTGTCTGTCGATCATGTTTAACCTGCCTTTACTCTTCTCATGAAATAAGCATAGAGTCTTGCACCAGCTGCCAAATCGACGGGGGACGATTCCATAGACGATATCAGTCTTTAGACATAATTCCACATGAGGCACTAATCACCCAGATTTCTTTCACTGACATAAGGATCAAAACAGACAAGCTTTTATCAGTTTTGCAAAGATTCCGAGAAGAAGTCTCTGAAAACGCAAAAAATCTTAGAAAAGTCGCTGATCTGATCAACTTAAAAAAAAAATCATTGGAAAATTTTCAACAAAAAGTAAAAAAAAACCTTCTTGAACTGAGCTCAGATTTAAAAAATCAGCTTCACTTGACTGACCTCGACGAAAAAATCAGGAAACAAAGGATAATAAAAGCGATAATCTCAGAAAAATCTCTGAAATTCAATGAAATATTAAATATAACCTTTATTCCAGAGAAGATCTTAGAAGGGATATCGAGTTCTTCAGTAAAAATTCGTTATAATATTCTTGATTTCTTCAAAGAGCCAGTTTTGAACCACTTGTCTCATTTGTCTGAAGATTCAATTTTAACTCAAGTGAGGATTTACTTGAATAAAGTGAAGAAAGTGAAGGTGAGTTCATTGGAAAATAAAAAAATGACTTGGGAGTTAGGTGGCAGTTATATTGAATACAAAGAAGGGACTATTTTATATGCTGCATATCTTGGAATCTTTTCTCGAGGAGGCGTCTGGTCCATTCAGTACTCGGCAGGCACTGATCAACGCCCTTGGTTCACTAAAATTTTCACTTTTCCCAATGTAGAGTTCCATAGTTTAGAAGTCTTTCAGCAAAAACTCTTGTTAATTGGTGGAAATTCCAGTAAAATCAAGATCCTTTCACTTGATAATAATGAAAAGTCCTGGAAAACTATCTGTAAAATTCCTGGTGAAATTAAAAAATTAGGGATTACTCATAGTGTCATGATTAATGATGTTGTGCATTTCGTTGGGAATAACTCGGAGTTTTATTGTGAATTTAATATTTTGAACAGGACTTTTAAAGCGAATTTTTTGGGTAGAGGAAGTAAAATGATTTTTTGTTATAATCTTACTCGATTTCTTTTTGTTGGGAAAGAAATCTTAGTGTATGAAGATGATGATATTTTTAAGTTTAACTGCTTGAATTTAAGAGAGCTAAAAAATTCTAGATGTCCTGGAAAAGGAAAATTTGTTTTTCCTTATATTTATTTTGTTGCTGTTGATGTTTTTAATAACAGGAAAACTTTTGGTGTCTGGAGGTTTTCAGTTGTTTCTTATGAACTGCAAATTTTAAATGTGAGGAATTTTTAAATGGCAGAATGGAAGTAATAGATTAATAATTGTTTAGGATAGATTTATCAATTAAAGATATCAATTGAATAATGAGTGATATTCACATAGTTTTAAAGATGAAATTACTTCAACTTTCTGAACTGCAAAAATTTCGCGGTTTTGATTATAGAAAAAGTGGAATATTAGAAATTTTTTATTGTTTTAGTTGTTTTTGTAGTTTTAGAGAGTGATTTTCTTTCATACTTAGGTATGTTCATTTTATAGTAATATAGTTTCTCAATACTGAAAACTTGTTAAAGGTGAATAGATTAGTATATGATTTTTCCTTAACAGAATTTAAATATGAAGCCTGCTCTTTTTCAAATTTAATTAAATATATCACATTTTTAACCATTTAAATGAGATTAGTTATGAAATCATTGTGTATCTTTCAACTTTATATGTTTATTTATAAAAAATTTTTTCGGATGATGAATAAATTAATTACTTTATTTTTCAAGGTTAATACTATCTCAAATAAATGAATTATTTTTTCAAATGACTTAAATCATGCATTTATCACAATTTTCGCAGGTAATATTACAAAACATTGTTACTGATTCATAACAAGAGTTTAAGTTTAGTCCATAAAGAAAAATAATCCTATAATTTTGCATAAAATAATTGTAACAATTATAAAATTGTTTGAATTAAAGTAATTTTCAATTTTAAAATGAGCTATATCCTGTGAACCTATCGATCCTTTCCCAAGAAAGAATTGATTTTCAAGATCATCAATAAACATTTCATTTTTGCAGGGAATGTATTTTTATTATATTGAGTTCCATGAAAAATAATACCATTATAATAATTGGACCAAGCTATAATATATGAAAACCACTCTGATCCAACAACATCAAATTTTAATTTTTTTAAAGATGAGGTAAATTCTTCATTACTTTCAAAACTTATATATGTTATTAATTGTTTTGAAGTTTCGTTATATATTGTTTCAAGTATTGAACCTTTACTGAAAATTGACACAGATATTGGTAATACCCACATATTTATAACAGAGGAATAAGGAATTATAAAGGATGATTGAGTTGTTAAAAATGCATCTCCATTGAAATAATATCCTCGTCCGATAGTGAAAATTGGATCATGGGCATCTGGATTATTGTTTCAGAAAATTCTCAATTCTTCAACTAAATTAAGAAATAATATTATTTTTATACCAATTTCTGATTTATTTATATTTATTAGAATATGAATCCACTGAATTTTAGCTTTATTAGGATATTGATATTCAATAGTTTTTCAGCCAAATCACAAAGTCTATTGATTCCACAATAGCGATAGTTCAGAAAAATCAATTCTTTTCCCAACAATTGAATATAAGGGTTTTTACCTTCAATAGAAAAAATTATTCCATTATCAAAAACACGTATGTGAAATTGAAAACTCAAATTGGTGAAGGGATGAAAGATTTATTACAAATCATATAAAAATTTTTTGAAAAGAAAAACCCTTTTTCTTTTGTTGGAAAATGATTTTCAGGAGTTAAAAATGTTCATGAAGGTAATTTGAGATGTTTATTTATGTATTGATTGGAAAAAATCTACATAATAGGCAGATCCAGTAGCGATATTATAAGTATAATCTATTTCACAAATTAAGCATTAAGATGATAACCTGTTGGGCAGACTCATATTTTTATATTATTTTCAAAGGTTAGAAGTAATTTTTACAATTATCACAGATATAAGAGCTAATTGATGCTTTGAATAAGAGAATAAAATCATTTAAGTATATCATTTATAAGCATCTTTGATTTGTAAAATTCGGTATGAACAGCAAGAGTTCAGTAGTCTAGACAAATGCTATAAAATTGACACAATTAAAAACTTATCAGAGGTCAAAGGTTCACTATTCTTATATAAAATTAAAACAAGACATTACTTCAGATTTATTACTTGTCTATCGATTCGAATAAAATGATAGATATTATTAAAAACTAAACTAATATGATTTCATTTTGTAAGGAATACTCTCAGTATCAGCATAGCTAATTTTTCTTTCTCATAAACGACTCTATTTACCTTTAATTAATGATTAGGTAAATTGTCTTTGAAGAATCCTGAACTAAGTTTAATTTATTATTATTTATGCAATTTTAACTATATTTATACCTAAACCCTCAAAGGAAGATATAAAATCTTGACAGAACTCATTTCTCTTATGATAATTATAAATTTGATCTTTTTCTATGTTGCTTAAAATATCAACCTAATATAAGATTAACTCATAATGTATACTCTAGAGCATGATCTATATATTAATATGAATTATAAAATCTAAATTTTTCTAAAAAGACACTCGAATATAAGATTCAATAAGTTTAGCAAAAAATCATTCAAAGCTGCATGCTGGCTAATCATCTAAAATACTTAAAAAATGTGTAGAGAAAATTAGAAAATTGATAGAAAATGGAAGTCAATTTCTATAAAAATTTGTAGACTTAAAAAAGAGACGTAATATGAAAAACATAGACACCCTTTTCATAATAAAATATTTGAAATCATTTCAAATATGAAAAGTATATTTTGTTAGAGTTAAATTCCTAGATTAAAAACATATAAATTTTTGTAGCTTAGAGGATTTCTAAGTAATTGGATAATGTTGAAATAGTTCTACAATGATTGCAGTATTTAAGTAATTATTCTTTGGGAATAAATGATCCTTCAATAACTATCAGTATTTTAATATGTAGTTAATTGTAACTCAATATTGCAAGAATCTAGGACGAGACTAGAGTTCTTAAATAAAATATACTTAAAAAATAAGCATATTTGATCATGTAATAGTTTAGTTAAGAGAATTATAAATTATTGTTCAATTCTTCTCAGGTTATATTGAAATTAAAGTCTTATAGATGTATTTAGAATTTATTTTGAATTATTACTGCAAATTAATCGAATATATTTATTATATCTAATCGTATTAAATACACAAAAATAAATCATTAAATTATTAGCAGTTTGGAAGTGAAATCTTCATTTAGGGTAACCTTGAAAAAGTTTTATGATCAAACTTTAATCAGTATTGAAATTTTGCGCTAATCTTGTGAAATTTAATCTAAAATAAAAAATTGGAAATCATGATAAATACTTTAACCGAAAAATATAGATCTTTTGACATATTAATCAACTACTTAAATTTTAACGAAATGAAATTTCGATAAAAATGATTAGAAAAGATAGTAAGTTCAATTGTTTTTTTAAATTTTTAACCCTCGCACTGGATACCATAAAATTATTGCTTAAGATTAAATAGAGAACTTTGTTTAAAGATGAAAGATATAGGGTAGATCATTTTTTAGTCGATAAAATCACTAATAAATTAATTCTGAGAAATCTAGATTTATTGATCAAAAGTTATTATTGATTAGTATACATAAGTAACCATCAACAAGGTAAGTGAATGTGGAAATAAATATTCTGATTATTAAATGCTTCCATCTACTGAGTTATTTTGAAGAGTAGGTATAGCCTTTAATAGAAGGCTTAAATTAAAATATTTAATCTAAAAATTAACTTTAATGTCTTTATTTAAGTAAGGTTAATATTATATATATAGAAAAAGCACTGAAAATCTCATTGAATTAAATTTATTGTTTTTAAAACAGTTTAACTTTATAAATGATCTAAAACTACATTAAACTCTTTCAATACCATAAATCCTTTAATGTCTACTTTTTAAAAATGAAAATAATCATCATGGTTATCTTTATAATAATAAATGTCAACCTCTGAGCTCTCCAGTCAATCGTTAACAGAAAAAATCATATCATTTAGACTAATGTCTACTTTTGATCCAGTCAAAACAAGTTTATACCAAAAAATAAAAAAGTCTCAAGAAATAGAAAAAAATAATAATATATTAGTTTTCTCTAAATACCATAAAAAACTAATTCAAGCTATAGATTTCTCTCCCTGTGGGAAATACTTAGTATTAGGAAATTCAAAGGGAGTATTAATACTCATAAAATTCCCTGAATATATCATTGATGCTAAAATAAAAGGATTTAAAAGCATCGTCTCTTTGAATTTTTCACCTAGTGGCAAGTTTATCCTTTGCAGAGATAAAGAATATCTAAAAATTTACAATTTTTCCCAAAAAGATTTATTATTCTCAATTCCAATCTTACCAAGTTCATTCCCCCTTCCTGCCCTTTTCACATCAGATGAAAAGTTTTTAGTAAGTCCAGAAAAAGAATCAATAAATTTTTGGAGTTTTTCTGAGGAAATGAAAACATTTCAACTAAATAGACATAAAAATGCTGTTACTTCAATCGCTCTTTCTTTAGATAACATGGTTTTAGTTAGTGGGTCTTCTGATGGGATAATTGTTATCTGGAATGCTTTATTAAGACAAGAAAGATTTAAGCTTCAGGTTCATAATCAATCTATAATTTCTGTCGCAATATCGAATAATAAAAAGTTTGCAGCAAGTATATCTGAAGAATGTTTGAAAATTTGGGATCTTGATAAAAAATGTGAATTTTTTACCTTTGAGTATACCCATATCAACCATTCAATTTCATTTTCGTCAAATAGTGAGTTCTTAGCACTTGCTTCAGATGATTCTTTTGTTAGAGTCTTGAACGTGAATCAAAAAATATTTAAAAAGTTTTATAATTGCGATCATAATTCAACGAGAAAAATTGTTAAATATTGTCCTGATCAAAATAGTTTAATTACTGGGGATTCTAATGGCTTTATCACTATTTTTAGAATCAATAACCTAGTAAAACAAGTCAGTTTTCACCATCACCTAAATTTCAGTGAAATAATCTACGTTTCACACGATAGACAATATTTAGGCCTCAGTAGTATTACCCAAGGCTTGAAGATAATCAATGTTGAAACTGATACTGTCGAATTTGTTTTAAGTGAAAATAAAGAAATTAATTTAAACATCAAGGTTTCTGATGATCGTCGGTATTTAATGACTACCACCTCTAATCAATTAATTATTTGGGACTTGACTACTAAGACTGAAATTTTTAAAGTTTGTATCAATTTAGAACAACAAAGATTTTACTGCTCTGAAGATTTATCAATAGTTGGTATTTCTGAGATTTCTGATTGTTTAAGTATTTGGAACACAATGAAAAATGTAAAGATGTTACATGATCAAGAGACTGATCAGCACTCAGCCGTTGGATTTTCAAATGATAGCAGACTGATTGCAATCGGGTTTGAAGATGGAAATATTACAGTATCAGAAACTTCACTCATGAGGCAAGAGTATTTTTATAAAGTTCACAATGAAAAAATTTTAAAGATACTTTTTACAGAAGACCAAAAGTTTATTATAAGTATGTCAAATGAAGATGACTATACTAATATAAAAATCTGGAATACAATCAATAAAACTCTTCACCATACTTTTTATTCACATAGTGCCGAAGAAGGAATTTCACATAATTTTGGAAATCACTTGATAACCCCTTGTCTGATTAGTAATTTAGCTCTTTGGAACCTTAAGGAAAAAAATCGAGAATTTCACATTTATATTCAATACTCTATTTCAAATGTCTCATATCACGGTAAATACACATCAGTCATTAATGATGATCACATCGATGTTTGGAAGCTGTTAACAATTACTGAACTTGAATCAAATAATTCTTACGAAAATATAGTTCCTATTAAAATTTCGAATAATAAGAAATATGCTGTTAGTGGGCATGAAAAGCATTTAAAGTTGTGGAATGTTGAAAAGAAAAATGAAATTTTAAGCTTCAAAGCTCATAAAGGGTGGATTCGGGCTGTTTCCATTTCTTATGATTCTCGATTTTTTATCAGTGGGGCTGATGATGGATTTGTGAAGATTTGGGACTTGAATGGACAGGAACTTCAATGTTTTACGCAGCACTCTAGCTGGGTGTTAACTGTCGCTTTTTCAAGAGATGGGAAATTTGTGGTCAGTGGGTCACATAATAAGGTGATTTTAATATGGGAGGTTGGAACAGATCATGAAGTCAAAGCTTTTAGGAATTTTGATTACAGTCTTCATTCAATTTCCTTTTGTAAAAGTGGCAAGTTCATTGTAGTTGTTGATTCAACTCAAGAAAAGATAAAAGTATTAAAGGTTTAGATTAGATTTAGTAATGAATAATCTTGATTGGTTTATTTGTAATATTTATTCACAAATTATTATTCGCTTATCAAAATAATATCAATTCTTTGCCTTAGCCTGTCATTAAAATGAATAATCCATAATAAATGATAAACATTGATATTTTAATGATTTAATTTATTATCCAGAAATTTGGTTTAAACAGTTAAGAATTACAAAAATAATTTTTCATCTTATCATATTTTAAAATATTAGCAAGTTTCATAGAGTTTAATTACTTCTCTAAGTGGTTGAACGTAATATATTTATATATCACTAAACCCAATATCATTCAATAAAACTCTGATACTATTTAATATCAAACTAAAACTTAACCTATTATTTCCTTTATGAAAGGTAAGATCTTACAGCCAAAACATGAGACCTCAAGTGCTTTTCCCAATAACTTTCTAAAGTAGGCTTGCACATACTATTCCAATCCTCAAAACAATTTTCACAGAAATTAAGAGATTCACATTGAACACATTTATACCATTTTCCACTCACTTCACCTTCTTGAACAGAACTATGATTTTTAAACCCTCTACAATAACTTATTCTAGGACGACCATAATGATCATTTAAATTGAAAACGCTGTCTTTTCCATATAAAACCTCATCAAGGTTATCAGATTCAGGTTCAATTCTATAAAAATAATGATTATGATCATTATCATCTCCTTCTCTCTGTTGATTATGGCAAGTTTCACAAAGATAACAACTAGGCTCACAAGAAACACATAAATATTGAATCATGTTAGAGTCAATCCTATTACTGCATAAACTACAACAATTCCCTCGAGCTATGGTTGTTGTTTCAATATAGCCAATATTATTGTCAAAATAAGGAAATATTTCACTTAATTCTCTTAAAAACCCTTCAACTGCATACTGATAGTTAGATAATAAACGACCAAAGGCTCTGAAGTAAAACTTCGAAACAGGCACAGAATCTTTTTCCATTCTGAAACTATGAATTGAGACTAAGTTCGGAGGAGTCAAGTTCGGATATTTTAACTTAAATTCTTTCCACTTCTCATATCCTCTAATCATCATTTCCATATGAGTTTTAGAATCAAAGTCCCTCAAAATACTTTCTTCAGGAGTTGGTATCGTAGGGTCAAATGGAAACCCTTGAACTAGTGAATTGATATAATTTTCCCAGTTTCTATCTGAATCACGGCCAACCCAAAGAACTTTATTTTTATGAAAAAGACAAAAAGCAATGCCTAAGCCATTTAAACAAAGTTC
This sequence comes from Stentor roeselii, assembly GCA_006503475.1. Lineage (NCBI taxonomy): Eukaryota > Ciliophora > Heterotrichea > Heterotrichida > Stentoridae > Stentor > Stentor roeselii. Next base: position 19,007 of record RSEH01000080.1, on the reverse strand, counting down.
ATCATTCAAGTATTTAAAAATCTGTTGTTCTATCCAATAAAAATCAATATCAGGATAGTTTTGATTGTTAACTGACTCAATGTCTTTTTGATGATTCAAAGCAAAGATCTTTACATTCCCTTGCTAATGTGGATTTCTTTGAAAAACTATTTGAAGGTGAGACAATGTGAGAGATGAACAAATTGTGAAAGATGGCCAAAAGGTGACTAGATTATAACAATTGTCATTTTCATTAAAGCGAAGAATAATGTCTTCTTGGGTTTCCAATGACTTGACTTGAATCTCAGGACATTCAAATCCAGGAGTTTTTTCATATAAGTATTCAAAATCTGTGGATTCATTATCTTCACGCGCGTCCTGGTGTTTAATCAATTTCATTTGGTTGTTAGTTGATTTAAATGGATTTATTAGCTTTATTAAAGGCTTGAAGAAACCTTTTAAGGAAATAGGGTCTTTTTTTTTAGGCTTTTTTTATAAGTTGTTGTTCGGACTCCATCAGGCTCGTTTGGACGAGACAGGTAACGACTAACTCGGCATGCATATGCTTTTGGAATTTCTTTAGATGACTCCGTACTTTTGAAGAGATTTTTGGAATATTTCCTGAGCTTCTCTGACATTTTATAAGGATTTATTAGACTATTGAATATTTTGAAAATTTTTTAGAATTATTTTCTTCTTAAAGAGTATTTTATAAAATATTATATTTCTCTCGATATACTAAAAAATGAATGTTTGTTATTTGTTTAAAATACTTAGGATAGAATTTTATGAATAATCATAATATTTTTATGCAAACTTACTCGATAGAATTGAATGATTTTAGCTTAAAAATATACTTTAATAAGAGCAAATAATATACTTTAGTAAACTTTTCAAAGTTAGATTCATCAAAAATATTATTTGATTATGGATCAAGAATTTTGTTTTTCGAACAAATTATTTCGTAATTTTAAAGGTTTATTTTATAGATGTTTTAAGGTACCTTAACATAGCTTATCTAATCGAAGTTAAGAAATTAACATAGGATTTATATCTGAACGATTTTTTAGAACTTGTTCTTTTTCAACTAAGCGAGGTTCCAGCAAGTGCTGCTCATTTTTAAGGAAATAGAAATAACTTCAAATTCATAAAAAGAAGACAATACATTTTATTATCTTGAAGAAGGAAATTAAATAGATCATCTATACTTTGCATCAAGGGATAATCATGTAAAACTTCGACGAAATAAGTTATCTCAAGTTATTGTACTTCTATTATAAATATCTTAAAACTTTAATTAATCATAACTATCTTCAAGTCAATATCGTCATCTTACAATAAAGATTCTTTCTCATTAGTATAATCAAAGTTTGTAAAAGATACAAACTATATCATAATGCAATAATAATATCTAATATTATCGCTTGCTGAATATTTATTTATCAGGGTTTGTTGAAGTCTTCTTTAATTTTTATGAATGAAATTAATATTGTTTTCATTTATTAGATTGAAAGCTGAAAGATCTATAATCAAGTCTATAAACATAATTCCTAAATCTAGGGCCTAATTACTTTTCCTTGAAGATGTTAGGATCTTAAAAAATATGAGACCTTATATGCTTGTCCTCATAAATTCCACAATAGACTTAGGCATGCTATTCAGATCTTTAAAGCATTTTCACAGAATATATAAGATTGCATTGAACTCATTTACACTAATAACGAATCTCTTTAATTTCATTAAAATAATAAGGACCACTTAAATCCCTTAAACTATTTTTTATAAGAACACAATTATATTATGAATATTAACACCCAATCCATATCATACCTTATCTTATCAAGTTTCTCACATTAAGATGCAATTCTTTAAGATTAATAAGGAGAATATTATTAGTTACTTCTTTTCTTTATTATTGCACCCCTGAAAATGAAAATATCTAGCCTCACAACATAAACACCAATATTGAGTCATATCAAATTTCAATACAGAACACATTGATTACCTCTAGATATGATTTTGTTTTAAAAAATCAATATTATTATCAAAATAAGGAAATATTCCACCTATCTTGTAGAAAATCTTCTAATTTTTACTGTTCGATAGGTAATCAAAGTCCAGCTGCTAAGAATTAAAATTTTGAAACAGTTTTTTCCATTCTAAATTTATATATTCAATCGAAGTACGAAGCAAATAAGTTAGGATATTTAAATTAAATCATTCAAGTTTTCATTATTTCAAGTCACCATTTCATGTAATTTCTTCATCATTTCTTTGTAATTTTTTTATCAAATCCCTAAATTTACTTTCTTTAAGAGTTGCGGTGTGGGTAAATTGAAATCTTCTATAAGTCAATTAATTTTTTCACTTTAACTAAATTCAAATCATTTCTTCATATAAAAAGTATTTCTTTGGTGGAAGTCCATCATTATATACAGATCCTTGGCAGGCGATATTTTTGTAGTTGATTCTGGGATTACTATAAAAACTTTTATTTTTTGAATGTGGATGTTCAATTTATTTAAGTGATAGAAATCAAATTGTATCATAATCAACAAATAATTTTCCAAATTTATTACTAATTGAAATTTTAGGCTAACTGTAAATATAAAATCCAATTTCATTCACTTAAAAAATGATAATAACATAAACTTTTCCTAAAGCTTTTCTCTTATTTAATTATAAAAATCTCTAAATTATTAAACTTAAAATCCTCTCCTTTCACCAAACCCAAAATACCTCACGCCAAATAAAAAATCTCCAAGACAATCACCTAAAACTACTAAAAACTAACCTAATGATTCATTGAAAGTTTGCAAAACAATCCATTCATCTTTCTCAACTTCTCAGGACTATCAAATTCGACGACCCTTCCATCATCCAAGACAAGGATCCTATCACTTTCCTCAATAGTATTAATTCGATGAGCAATAGTAACAACAGTACATTCTTTAAACTGCTGCTTAATAACTTCCTGCACAATTAAATCAGTTTTAAAGTCAATACTCGCAGTAGCTTCATCTAAAACAACAACTTTAGACCCTCTAAGCAGAGCGCGAGCGATGCAAATGAGTTGTTTTTGCCCAGCACTAAGATTAGCAGCTCCATCATTAATCTCAAAAGAAGGCAAAAATTCAAGCCTAACAAGTTTCAAAGAATTTTCCACCTGCTCATCATTAAACTGTTTCAAAGGGTCGATATTATCCCGAAGTGATCCTCTAAACAATGCAGGGTCTTGTGGAATAACACAAAGTTTTTGCCTTAAAAGAGTAAGTCCAACTTCTTGAATATCAACTCCAGATATTAAAATAAATCCTTTTTCCGCATTGATTACCCGAAACAAGGAGTTAACAAGAGAAGACTTTCCTGAACCAGTCCTTCCCATGACTCCGATTTTTTCCTTGTCGTGAATGACGAGGTTCAGGTCTTTTAAGACAAGTTCTGTGTCTGGTCGATACCTGGCTGAAAAGTTGATAAATTCGATGAGACCTTCTTGAGGCCAGTTTTTTGAAGATAATGAAGAATCTTGAAAACCGGTTCTTGACTCTTCTGTTGGAATTGAAGACATGTTGTGGACTCGCTCGACTGAAACCATCGCGTTTTCCATGTTTGCAACGGCGAACATTGAGTAGTAAATTCCTTCAGGGATCATCATCACGTATGTCAGGCAGGCACCTGCTAGACCTGGGTCTATTGAATCTCGTGAGAAAACTATTATTAATGCGCTTGAGGCTAGCACTATGTCAGAGATTAACTCTAGAAGAATGGAAAGCCAACAACTTGTACCGGTCTTGTAGAATATTAGAGAAAGGTTTTTGTTGAATAAGGAGTAGTATTGGGATTTTAAGTATGACTGGTGAGCAAAAGCTCTAATAGTAGCCAATCCAGAAAGTGTTTCAGAAAAATGCTGCACAATCGGACTACGACTCATAGATTCAAGTCTTGTAAGTTCCCTAGAAGAAGCAAGATAAAACCTCTGAACCCTTCCAGCAAGATAAAGAGTGACAGGAATAGTAACAAGTACAATCGGAACTGTATAAATAGCAAAAGTGATATACATAAAAACCTGAAAAATCTGTGCAAGTGCCCAATTCGCCGAGTTGCAAACAGTTGAATCCACATTATTCTGATCCTTTGAAAACCGATTCAAAACTCTTCCCATAGGATTAACATCATAATACAAAGGAATCGAAGCATCAAGCAATGACGTCATCATTTGATTGAACATCTTCCTTGCAGCTCGAAGTCCAGCATACAAATTATTAGCCGCTCTGAAAAGAATGAAAATATTTATACTTACAGAGCCAACAGTGAAAATCACCATGTTTCTTACAAGATTTCTTCTTTGTTCTTTTGCGCTTTGGTCAGTCCAGTCTGCTAAAAAAATATCTGTTAACATTCTGTCGACTTGCCAGAGGACCATTGAAAGAATTCCAAGGAAAATAATAGTGGAACCTCCAGCGTATTTCAAGTAAGTTAGATAAACTCTTAGGTCAACGCTTCCTATTGCTCTTTCTTCCGATTCGACTAGTTTTTTTTCCTTTACTCGGCCGACGGTGTCGGCCGTTTCTTTTTTTTCATCTGGGACTTCGGTTCCTAGAGTTGCTTGCTTCATTTGGACCATCACTTCATCTGAGAAGTAACCTGGTTGACTTGAAAGAGAATGGAAATTACCTGTTTGGACTAGTTCTCCGTTTCTTAGGACTAAGATTCGGTCAGCATGGCTTAGGTATTGTTGATTGTTTGTTACTAATACACGGGTTTTACCTGATAGATGTCTTAATATGCACTGTTCGAATAATGACTTGCCGACGTACTGGTCCAAAGCCGCTAAAGGATCATCAAACAAATAAATATCAGCATCAGCATAAACAGCCCTAGCAATCGAAACCCTAGCCTTTTGCCCTCCACTTAAATTAATCCCTCTTTCCCCAATTTCCGTTAAATCTCCTCCAGGAAAGGCATTAACATCCGAGTTCAAAAGACAGACCTGAAGAGTTTTCAAGTACCTTTCCTGATTAAACTGTTTAAAAAACAATATATTATCTCTAATGGTCTTATTCAATATCCAAGTCTCTTGATTACAAAAAGCAACTGATCCATTAACAACAACTGAAGAATCATCATCAGAAACCAAGACCATATTTTGTATCAAAGCCTGCAACAAAGAAGACTTCCCTGAAGCAAATTTTCCGACAACAGCGACAAGTTCTCCTCTTTTGACTTTTATTTCAAGATTTTTCAAGACCCTTCTAGTTTCTACAAGTTCTCCTTCTTGTCCTTCTTTTTTCACTTCCCATGAAAAACTGGAATTTTTTATCGAAATCGCTTCTCCTGAATAACGCTTTTCAATGTAAATCATTTGGTCTTTTGAACGAAGGTAGTCTTGGATACGGTTTAAGGAAACTTTTGTTTGGATGAAAGAATTTATGATTGAAGGAAGGACGTATAATGAGTTCTTTACAACACGAACTACTGCAAGTCCTGCGTAAACGTTTGTTGGGGTTAGAGTTTTGCCGGATAGGGCTAAGGTTATGATTATTCCGGCTGCGATGTAGTTTTGAGCTCCCCAGCTAAGGAAGATGTTTAAGATGTTTATGTGGAAGACTGTTTTTTGCTTTTCTAGTTCTAACTCTCGCGCTATATAGATTCTTTCCGCGAGTTTTTGTTCCCAGCCATACAATTTAAAAATCCTGATATTTGAAAGTAACTCATTGCAAGCCTTCATCCTTTTATCCTTCATTTCCATAAGCTGCTTTTGAGTGCTCGACATTTTCCTTCCAAGTAGCAGATTAAGTATCATAAGCACCACAATAATAACAGTTCCAGTGACGCCTCCCTTCCATCCAATAGTAACAAAAATCAAGTAAAACCCGAATCCCCAAGTAAAAGGCAAGATGATCATATTCATCAAGCTAATAATTCCAGAAGTAATAGATTCAACATCAACTTGTATAAGATTAACAATCTTCCCATATGAAAGTGAATCATCAGAAGCCTGAGAAATGCTATTTATAGAAATTCTCAATAATTTCTCATAAATCTCGCAAGACAAAGCCGACTTGACATGCATTGAAAAGACTCTATCAATGAAATCATATTGATTGCTGATAAGACAATGAAAAAGTTTAGTCATCAACAAATAAACCACAAGACTCACCCCTTTCCAAATCGGTTCATCACTATTCAGATAATCTTCTAAAAGTCCCACAAAAATAGGAGTCGAAAACTCAAGAAACGATGAAAAAATTCCAATCAAAGTAATTTTCAAGATATCCCACTTAAACCTAAAAAATAACACCTTCAACAATCCATAATTATCAGAAGTCTCATAAATCTTCGACATAAAAGTTGATAATGTTCTTTGCTGATACTCAGAAGTATCAACTTCTCTTACATCTTCAATGTCAGAAGGTTCTAAAGGTCGAGTATTCCCAAGTTTCAACAAATCAAAAGACCAGTTCATTAAAAGTTTCGAGAAAATTCCAGCTTTTTCATAGTTATTCGTAATTTCTTCATCTCCAAGTAAAGCTTCATCGATTTCAAGTCTTTTTTTCTTGAAAGTGACAAAACTTAAAAATACTAAAAAAAGACATCCTGAGGACCTGATCCACATGACGACTTTTTGACTGTGATTTTTCGGCTCCACTGAAGAAATCTGAAAAATTGTGAAAATCACGAAAAGCACCCTGAAGATCATGAAGAATTTCAAGGAAAACAAGGAAGTTTTACAAAATTCATAAGGACTACTGTATTTGTAGTAACAGTTGAAGACTAGCATCCAAGAAAGGACTTGAAGGATTGAACTGGACACTTCTGCGAGGGAGACTTGTGACACTGGAAGGTAGAAAAGGACTAAGGATAAGCTTAGGAAGTTCCAAAGGATTTGGGATAAGGTCAGACTCAGAAGAAGATGGCTTGGCTTTGAAAAAAACTTCGGCTTGTGAAGGACCAGCTCGAGAAGGATCAGTGAGGAGAAAAAGACTGAATCGATTGAATGCACTCCGAGGACACCGAAACAGTATTCGCTCATTGATGATCCGCCTGGGTAGGGCGAACAGATCTCATCCATTTTTATGGACAGGGGTTTAGAGGGTTGATTGAAGATTAGGAAAAGGATTTGAGTGGGTTTAGGAGAGTTTTTAATTGGGTTTAGAGGGCTTTAGAGAGGGAGTAGTTTAGGTGTTGGTGATTTGGTTGTTTTTTGGGGATTTAGGGGTTTGATGGATGGATTGTTTTATTATTAAAGTAATTTGAGATTTTTATTGTTTAGGATGAGATATTGTAGTAGAATATTTTAATAGTTGTCTTTATAGAACAAAGGTTAATTTATCTAAACAAAAAAGAAGAAATACAAGATAATCTTGAATTATTATCCGAAATTCATTTGCTGTATATGCATAAATAAGAAAAATAATCAAATATAGATGAGTAAAGAGAGTTTATACAAGTTAATACAAAATAAGTTAAGATTTTTTTTACTTTGGTTGCAGTCTGGGGATATTTTTTTATAAATTTTTTAGACTTAGCTTAATTGCCTTTAAGACTGCAATCTCGAGATATATCTTCATATTCCTTGACTAATAATACCTATCTTCATATCAAAATACCCTAAAAATGAAATTTAGCAGTTAAATTCCTTTTATTTTTCCTTGAAAATTAAGAACAGTGTTCATTTTCATCAGGTCCCAGAAAGTAAAACTAGGATATCAATTCAAGTTTTAATTAAACTCAAAAGCTATTTTGATTAAACAATTGAGTAAAATTATTTTTATAAGAATAGTTTAGTTTAACTTACCTCTGGAAAATTCTTTTTTACAACAATTTTCAATGCCACATAAAAAAATATTCAAAATTGTTAAAACTAATCAACATAAATACCTAAATTATTGAATCCTAAATGACAATCCTAATTTTAAAACATTTTATTAAGAAATCTCCACACCGGGGTAAATAAAAATTCTTTTACTAGCGTTTCCAGCAAATCGATAAAAGTTAAATCAAGTAAAACACAAAATATGATGGGAATGATACTTAATCTGCTTTTCTGCAAAGACATTTCTAAATGGATGTAAATTGTTGATGCAGCAATAGATAAATTAAGAAATCCGAGAAGGGAAATTTTTATAAATACTTTAAAATCTGAACAAAATACCCTTTTATTCAGCTCTGATATTCCAACTGATAGCAAAATATGAAGAGGAATAATGCTGATTGTGGTAAGACTGAAAGAAATCATATTGTTAGTTTCAACAATTTTATCAAAATAAAATGATAACATTAAAAGATGAATTGATATTTTGAGGGTCAGCTTTAAACAATTCGACAGTCTGGAATCTTCATTTATCAGAAAGACTTTAACAAGTGCTAGTTTCTTTGAAAAATTAAGTAATCTTGCCATAATCTGGTGAAAATTTTCAGAATATTTACATTTATGTTCAATCTTGTTATTAATTTCGTCAATTTTTAAAGAAATCTCTTCTCGCTCAATATGAGAAATGATCTCCTGATTATCCGAAAGTGATTTATCAAATTTATGAGTTATTTTAGGTTCCTTCAAGAACTTGTTTTCACTCTTGAAATTTTCATGAAAAGTAGAATCATGACTCTGGTTGAAATTAGCACCTTCATTCTGATTATCTGCAAAAGATATCTCAGCATTAGGAAAGATCGGCTTGATGTTGATCATTTGTTTACTTTCTTTATAATCAAAATACCAACAGAAAATAACCAATGCCACCCCCAAAAGATAAAAAGAGCAAATTAAAAAAACCGCAGGTTTTTTCCAATAAAATCTCTTAAAATTTAGATCATGATCCAAGTAACTCAAATTAAAAGTGATAAAAAACTCTGAATTTATAACAGAAAAATCACATTCACAGTAATATTTTTTACCTTGATACAATCTACACTTTTCATCAGTAAACAATTTATTTTTAAAGTCAAGATAATAGCATCCTTTTACATCAAGATTGGAAATTTCTACTTTAAAAGAGCTGAATCCTTCATTAAGATAAACTTGAGACCTGCTATCAACCTCAAAAACACTGACAGTTAAAATATCTCCAGTTTCTGCAACTATCACCCCAGTATTAACACAGTAATTCCCTGAAGATTTATTTAAATTTGAGGTTAAATTGTTGAAATTCAATAAATATTCACCATGTTCAAAGAACTTTTTGTTAAATTCTTCACCTTCCACAATTTCTACTTGAACAGAGATATTTGAAGAGCTGTATCTAAAACTTGAATCAAAAATCAATCTATCTAAAACTAAATCATTGATCAAGTTGATATTTTTTCTAATTCTAATAAAAAGTTCAATACCATTTGGAGAGTTAACTTTCATGTTTTCTGTAAATATTGCATCTATCACTCCAATTAATAAAGTAACTAGAAACTTATCAAATCCAATTTCAAAATAATTTTTTTCCAATGTTATTTCTTTGATCTTTTCCAGAAAGTCTTCCATCAATTCGACCACTGCCAATGAATTAAAAAAACATCTTCTCATAACCTCTTTACTTTCAACTCTGCCAATTCCATTTTCCTCAAAATGAAAAAAATCCTCAGACAATACAAAATTTTTCAAAACATTGCTGAACTGTTTAACTAAAAAATCATTAAAAACTGAATGATTTAGATATTTTTTCATACTTTTCACAGCAAAATCAAAAACATCAAATCTCAGTCCAAGTTCCTCAGAATGATTCAAAGCAATAAAATGAAAAAGATTAAAAACAACAACAGGCAACTGATGATCAAGAACAATTTCATTAAAAATTTCATTGAAAATATCTTTGCCATAAATATTTGACTTCTCAATTTGAAAACTTTCCTCTCGACTTGCAAAGTCTCCAAGTGAGTCAAAAACAAAAAGAGTTCCTTGAAGATTTCTTCCAAAATCACAGAGTTTCGTGAAATAAACATTTTGTTGCTGAGAAATAAAACTCATACTCGATTCTGAACTTTTATACCCGAACTCGTATAGCAAGGGGTAGTCTTCTTCTTCATCTTTCCAGTCAATCGCCAAGAATGTAAAAATCGTTTCAAGTTCATTTCCAGTTTTCGGGTCTACCAAAAAAACACCTGAATCAGGAGCGTGATTTAACTGAAAACTTGAAGAAAACAACACTTCACTCAAGTAAAACTTGACTTTCACGTTCAAAACATAAGTCTTTCCTATGAAAAGATTTAATGGTGACAGTAGAAAATTTAAACTTGAGCTTAAAATCGTTTTATTTGAATCCAGGCTCCATGTAAGTTCTTTTATCGGAAAAAAAGACTCAATTTCCACTTTCACAAAAGTTTCTTTATTACTTGAAATTCTTTCCAAGAGTTTATTCGACTTGTTTAAAATCCTTGCTTTTCCTGTTAGATGACTCTTGATATTAACCCTTCCACTGATCAAGCTGCAGAGGTCTTCACTTCCAGAGTCACAAACTTGAAGAGAAATGAAAAAAAAGTCAAATTTTGATATTCTTTCTTTTGATATCTTCAAGAAAGGACTTTCAAATTTTAAAACTTCATCAAGAAATACTTCCCAAAAGTACCTGAGACCTGCATCGTTATTTGGATTCACACTTAAAGAGGCGTTTATCAAAAGGTCTTCAAAGCGACTTACGTCACCAAAGCTTCTATCGAGGACTATCAATGGCTTCTCTCTTTTTATTGTTATTTCTAGTTCTTTCTTTGATATTTCAATTCCTGATGAGTTTAAAGTGGTTAGTTGAAATTTGTAGGTTTTTGGTTGGAGAGATTTGCCGAGGATTAAAAGGGATGACTTTTGGCGTGATTGGGTTGAAATGGCTTTTGGGTTTTCTGAAGCAGTTTTTGAAGGGTCTGGAATTTGGGACCAGTTGAATTGGAGTGATGGGGAAGTTAGACAAGAAAAGGCTTTTAATATGAAAAATTCGCAGGTTTGGGAATAATAACATTCAAGTTTCGTGCTTGAGTTGAGAGTGACATAAAATGAACTTTCAGATGGTATTTTAACAGCTATAGTCTTAGAGTCTGTTTTCTGATAAACATTAAATACCTGCAAAGTAACATTAATAAAACCTTCATTCCTAAAAAAAATCTTTTCAATATCATCCAAATTCAATTCAACAACCGATTTTTCACTAAACACAATCCGATCCTCTCCACTCATCCACTTAAAACCCAGTTCAAAATTCAATCCTCCTTCAGAAAACCTTCCATCAAGTAAAATTCTTCTTCCACATTTTTCATCAATAAAAATTTTTGCGACAGGTGCCGGAAAATCACTTTCTTTTTTAACACTAACCGAATACCCTTCATAGCAAAAAAAATCTTCTTTTTCAAGTCCTTCACATTCAATTTTAATTTTTTCATCATTCAACCGCGTGCTATAATTTTTTCCAAGATGCAAAACAAATCTATTCTCATCATTCTGAAGCAAAAAAGACCCTTGCCCAAAAAGTCTTTCATAAGAATTTCCAAAAATTTTATCAACAGTGAGATTTTTCATATCTTTTGAGAATTTCAAGTCGATTTTCAAAAACCCTTCCTTGAACTTCATAGAAAGAGTGTCATATTTAACACATTCATTTTTTTTTAGATAAAAGCCGAGTTTGCAGGTGCATTTTTTTTCTATTAACTCAGAATTTAAAGTACAAGACAAGCAGTTAAATTCAGATGTGCAGTCTTCACAAAGGAAAAAACAAGGACTACAATTTTTTTCATTTTCTTTCAAAAACCAGCCTTTTTTGCATTGGCAGTTTCCTTCTATTGATACTTTATTTCCTTTGCAAATAAGACAAAAGCTGAGGTTTTTACATGAAAGACAGTCAAAATCGCACTTCATGCAATTGGCAGAGTCTTCAAAGTACCCATCGTTGCAAAAACATTGTCCTGTGTCAAGTCGTGAATTTTCGTATTTACATGATGTGCAATTTTTAATATTTGAACATTTTTCGCAGTTTTTTTCACATTCTGAGCAGTTTGAAGTTAAAGGATTTAAGTAAAAATTTGATTTACAGATACATTCGGAATTTTCGTCTTTTTCTGCATTGGGGTCTCTACATGTGATGCAGGTTTTTAAGGAAGTGCATTTTAAGCAGCTTGAATCGCATTTTTTGCATGAATCTTGGAGGGTTAGAGAGGTTTCGTTGAAGAAACCATCTTGGCATTTGCATCTTTTGGTTGTTAGGTCGGTGTTTGATGAGATGCAGGATGTGCATGAGGAGTTTGAGTCGCAGGTTAAACAGTCTTCTGGACATTGATGGCAAGTGCCTGATAATAAAAAATATCCTGGAAAACACTCATCACAAACCATCTCAAAAGAGCATTTCATACAAAACTCATCGTAACACATTTCACAATTCTTAGACCTTCTACATCCCATATTACAAAAATCCGGACAATCCTCACAATAATCTCCAAACTGTAAAACTCCACATTCACTAATTCTTCCAACAATTCCAAAAGGTCCTCCATCATAATTTTCAAACACCTGTTGCAAAACATTACAAATTTCAATACTCCAAATAAACCCTTTAAACTTTCCAATAAAAGTCTCTGAAAATCTCGAATCTTTAAACCAATCAAAAAAAATACTCATTTGAACAGAACTCTTTTCAGAAAAAAATTCAAAAGAACTATTCAAAGAACCAACAAAAGACTGAAAAAATTTCCATTCTCCAGAAAATGAAGAAAATTCCGAATTTTTTATCTGAAGTTGATGATTCCGAACATGAAAACTTGAATTTAAAGAAAAAAAATCAACTTGAATATCAATCAAAGTGTTCTGATCAACTCTTTTAAATAAACTTCCTGAACCATAAACCTTCGCCCAAATCGTGATGGTGAATTCAGGCCCGAATTTAAATCTATTTTTTTCATCCATCATTAAAAAGTTACTACTGTTGAAGTAAAGTCCTCGACCAATAATCACCCAAGGATTTTCAAAAGTTTTAAAAGAAATTTGATTTGAACTATCATTGAAGATATTACTGAAACTATTGAATTCTCGATAAATCGAAAAGGTTTCGTTTTTTGTGCAGATTGAAGATGATGAGTCGAGTCCTGGACATACTTCAGCTGCGATGCATTTTTTTAAGTTTGTGAAAAACATGTAACCTGAGGTGCATACTAAACAATCTTTATCTAGTGTCCCGTTACACTTCAAACAATTATCAGCACAACTGAAACATTCATTAAGAGTAGAATTTTCAAAGTATTGATCTTTACATTCACAGTTTCCTTGAAAGTCTAAAAATGCTCCTGTTTTACAAGATAAACATTGAGACTCAAAACTTGAACAGTCTTTACAGAGCTTTTTTTTACATAAAGAACAGTCAGTTGCTCGAAGACACCCGTTGATGCAGGTTTCTAAACATTTTCGACATATCACATTAAAAGATCCTGAAATTTGATTGAAATGGGTTATATTGCAAGGATCTGGAAAAATATTAGGAAATGGGCTTCTATTCATTGAAATTGTATAAATTACTTCAGGGATATCATTATTGTAAATTTTTAACAGGTAAATAAATCCTAAAAATCCATCATTTTTATTTGAGCCGAAAAAAAGTTCAGAGTTTTTCTCATCTTCAAAAAAATCGAATTCAATCTTTTTGACTGGAGATGCAAAGAACAATGAATAAGTAATTCCATTAATTTTCATTGAAAATGTTGATGTCAGGGTGTTAGGTTCATAAGAAGCGGTAAGACTAATAAGATCCCAAGTTTTCCTTTCATAAATTAAATACCGTGTGATGAGAAGTGAGATATTATGAAACAAAGTAGAAACATTTGCAGAAAAATCATAAGTTTTAGTCACATTTATCATTAAATTTGTAGAATTATCTGATTTGTACTTTCTCAACATCACACCATGTAAAAAACTCAAAATCCAAGCAGTGATCTTAAACCTCGGGCCAAGAGTAACAAATGAAGTTTTCATAAAAGAATTCGATTTAAAGTAATACCCCCTGTTATAAGCTGGAATCGGGTCATTAAAGTCCAAATTCGGGTACTCAAGACTACTACTACCCAAACTGATATTTCCTAAAACTGAGACATTGAACGAATTATTTCCAAAAAAGCTTAAAACTTCAGAATATTGAAAAATACAGACACTTGAATCATTCACATAACCTGAAGGACAAAAGGAAATGCAGAGGTTTTCAAACAAAACATAAGGAAAATAGCAAAAAGTGCATTCAAGTCCTTTAAAGCTCAAAGAACACGAGCCTCTATTAGTGTAAAAATTTCCTTTAAAAGCAATAAACCCTTTTTTCTCTTCTAAAGCAGCGCAAGTCACTTCATCAAAGAAACTTCCAACAGGGCAGAGAAAACAAAGACCATTTGAACTATCACTGCAAAGATCACAATTTTCACAGGTGATGTTGCAAGAGGTCGTTGCGGACTCATAACAAGAGTTAAGCCTTGTCCCATATAAGGAGCTGAAGGCAGAGTAAAGAAAGTACAAGTCTAAAAAATGGTTAAAAACTTTCGAAGAAACTGCAAAATTCGCAATAAAACCAATAAACCCTTCAGATCCTTTTCCAAGAAAAAACTGATTTTCAAGACTATCTACAAACAAAGCGCCTTTTGAGTAAAAGACGTTGGCCTGGTCTTTAAACCCGAATTTTATCTCTCCTTTTAAATTATTCTCAACTTGGAGATAAAACGACTGCCAAGTTGACTTCGAAGCAGTTGTCAATTTAATTAAAGTCGAAGTGAAATTTTCATTATTTTCAAAAAATATCGAAGAAATCAGCTGATTTGATCTTTTTTCAAATAATACTTCAAGAACTGCACCTTTGCTAAAAATCGTCCCGGAGACTGGAAGCACCCAGAAAAAAACACAGAAATCCTGAGGAATGATAAAACTCGTAGCAGTCGTTAAAAACGCGTCTCCATCAAAATAAAATCCTCGACCTTCTACAAAGACCGGGTCGTCATTTTCAGGATTGTTTTTCGAGTCAGTTTTTCCATTTTTTCCTGAAACTATATGAAAGTCAAGATGATTTCTAAGAAGATTCACTTGAATTGATTCATTACAATAAGTGGTTCCGTTATTTAGTTTAAAATAACTCGTATCACAAACTTCACAGGAATTCAAAGAGCATCTTGTGCATCCTTTTTCACATCGAAAAGTCGCAGATGAACAAGAGTCAGAACTGAAAGAATTACAAGTTAAACATTGATTTGTGTAGCATGTCGAGCATTCTTCTCGCACTGTCCACAAAGGACTTAAATTCGAGCAATTTTTATAAAAGCACTTGTTGTTTTCCAGGTAATAAAAAGGGTCACATGTAGAAATTTGGCCGAAATCAGTGAAATAGTTAAGTGAATGATTATCCAATTGAAAATAATAAAAAAATCCACTAAATCCTTCAGTTTCTTTCGCGATTTTTAAAGTAAACTTTTCGCTGAGGTCTTTGATTCCAATCGCATTTTCTCCATCGATGGAAATTTTAAAGGTTTCTTCCAAGTTTAAAAAAAGGGAAATTTCGATGATTTCAGTTTCTTTTATGTTAAAGAGAATTAAGATCCAAGGGTTTTTTATTGTTTTCGTGATTTCGAAATGAATTAAATTTTCGGAAAAGTTGCAAAGTTGGTCAGGTCCACAATAACGATAGTTAAGAGAAATTATGTCTTTTCCTTTGAGTTCTAGATAAGAGGTCTTACCGAAGATTGAAAAAAGTGATCCGTTGTCGAAGACTCGGATTAACATGCTGAATGATAATGTTGGAGATGGGATAAAAGGACTTGTTCCTGTTAAGAAAGAGTTTAAAGGGAAGTAAAAACCTCTTTCTTTTGTTGGAAATGGATTTCCTGTTGTTTGGAAGGTTCCTGAACGTAAAGAAAAACTGGAAATACTTGATTTTGAAAAGGATATGTAATTGGTGAAATCAAGATCTACTTGGTAAGATGATTTAAAGATGCAGGTTGAGAGGTTTGTTGTGAAACCTGTTGGACATACTCCTACTTTTGTGGTGGTTGAAAGGGTCAGTGATTTTGAACAGTTGCTGCAGAGGTATGAAGTTGATGTGGTCTGGAACAGGATGAAAACTTGGAGGATCAAAGACATTTATATGTTTTTATTTGAATTGGAATTAGTTTAGTTGTTTTGGAGAATAGAGAGTTAATTATGTGAGGAGAAGGATTCTTTTAGTTAGATGGTTATTTGAATTAGGATTAATCATTTATTGCTTGTGGAAAAAATTGAATTAAAGTTTTGAAAATTTTAGGAAACTTTTTGGAGTTACAGAATTGGTTTTGAGAGGATTAGGAAGAATCGGAGAAGAAATAGGTTTGAGAGATTCATGATTATAATTTAGGGTTGTTTAGCTTTATTGTAAAAAGATTTATGGATTAATAATTTATCATTTATAAAGAATATTTCTGTTTCGTAGAATATTTATTCTATGATCTTTAGGTCTTTATTTTTCATTTGAAATAATTTTATAGTATTTGAAAGAGAAAAATATCAATTCTTTAGAAGATAAAACCCACTTACACAGAGAACATCTTCAATCGAAATACCTATGGTTTAAGATTTCTATAAATCATCTTATATCCACTTGAGTGCACTATAAACATAAACTTATGGTTTAAATTATCTAAAAGATAGGTATCACTGTCAACTAACCTAATATATTTTTAGCCCATATTCAAATGATGGTAAAATCAATTCTTCCACTGCATTTTACATTGACTGAAATTTATTGATTTTGAAGCTCTTTCAAATTTTTCATTTTTCTTAATTTAACCCAGTTTATGTCGATTGAAGTCAATCCTGAGCAATTCTCTCAAATAAAAAAAAACATATACTTCAAGGAAATATTTGAAAACCTTCACAATAAACAATCCTCTAAATCACTGAAAAATTTTCAAAAAACATAGAAATCAAGCATAATACTTAAGAAAACAATTACAATTAAACTTTCCTAATTTAATCCAATCACTGTGATGATTAATATATTTATTGGTCTCGATAAAAAATGATTTATTTTCACAATTAAAAAAATTATTTTAATAGAATAAACTATCACCTTTCAGTCCCTTTAAACTTAAAAAATTTACCCTGAACCTTTTCAGGTTTTTCAATAAAAACCTTCTTTTTAACTGAAGTTTCAGAATCTAACAAAAACAGTTCACCCTTCTTTGCCCCGAAAAAAATGATGGATTTAATAAATGTTAAATTAATAAAATTACTGTAAAAATCTTCGATTTTTATCTTTGATCAATTGAAAGCTGAATAAAACTAGTTTGTTTGAACCATAAGCGATTATTTGGTGCTTTAAAGACAGCCAGACAAGAGATTATCCTCGAAGATGATGGTTTCTCTGTTATTTAATGTTAGAAAATTCAGGAGTAGAATTTTTGAATAATGCTGGGTAGAAAACATTAAAAACAAGAAAAATTTCGAAGATTTGCAAAGTTTCTAGAGTCTAGCATTCCAGAACTTTACAGTTATTAATCAGCAGCTTGAAATTTTTATCTGTTTTTCTCATTATCCGCTGAATTTACTCGACCTGAATGCACCTTTAACCTTAAAAACAAGGAAAGTGTCTTAAAATTAACAAAATTAATCAATTTTCATGTCAAGTCATTAAAAAATGCATCTAATCTAAAGCGCACCTAAAACTCCTAAATTTTTCAGTAAGTTCTATTTAAAAGTTTTGAGTTACTTACTTCAATAGTTTGAATAAACCATTGTAATATCCTATGATCATTAATTAAGTACTCTTTTTTAATACTGCACAAACTACATAATATACTGTTTCAAACAAATAAAAAATAGTTCTTTTCACCCTGTTCCAAATTCAGATCCCTTTATCATCAGAAACACTTAAGGAAAGGTGGAGTCTTGCAAGAAATTCATTGAAAGAATTAAAAGACATTTAAAAGTTTTTTTTCTTTAATTTCCAGAAGTATATGAAAGTTTCATTCATTTCTAGAATTGGCAAGTTCGTTGTAGTTTTTGAATTAAATCAAGATAAGATAAAAGTATTAACAAATTAGTGAAGGGATGAAAGATTTACTACAATGATATAAGAATTTGGAAAGTAAAACCCTCTTTCTTTTGTTGGAAAAGGATTTTCAGGAGTTAAAAATGATCCTGAAGGTACTTTGAGATTTTCATTTATGTATTGATTGGAAAAATCTAAAAAATAGGCAGATCCAGTGGCGATATTATAAGTATAATCTATTTCACAAATTAAACATTAAGATCATAATCTATTGGGCAGACTCATATTTTTATATTATTTTCAAAGGTTAGTAATTTTGTACAATTATCACAGAGATAAGAGCTAATTGATGCTTGGAATAAGAGAATAAAACCATTTAAGAATATCATTTATAAGCATCTCTAATTTCTAAAATTCAAGATGAACAGCAAGAGTTCAGTAATCTTGACAAATGTTATAAAATTAACACAATTAAAAACTTATAAGAGGTCAAAGGTTCACTATTCTTATATATAATTAAACTAGACCTTACTTCAGATTTCTTACTTGTCTATCGATTCGAATAAAATTATAGATATTATTAAAAACTAGCCTAATATGATATCATCTTTGTAAGAAATACTCTCGGTATCAGCATGGTTAATTTTTGTTTCTCATAAACGACTCTATTTACCTTCAATTAATGATTAGTTAAAGTGTCTTTGAAGAATCCTGAACTAAGTTTAATTTATTATTATTTATACAATTTTAACTATATTTATACCTAAACCCTCAAAGGAGGATAAAATCTTGACAGAACTCATTTCTCTTATGATAATTATAAATTTGATCTTTTTCTATGTTGCTTAAAATATCAACTTAATATAAGATTAACTCATAATGTATACTCTAGAGCATGATCTATATATTAAGTATGAATTATAAAATCTAAATTTTTCTAAAAAGACACTCGAATATAAGATTCAATAAGTTTAGCAAACAATCATTCAAAGCTGCATGCTGACTAATCATCTAAAATACTTAAAAAATGTGTAGAGAAAATTAGAAAATTGATAGAAAATGGAAGTCAATTTCTATAAA